>JAGFPH010005053.1:16477-52086 GCA_018207615.1 Philaenus spumarius | reverse complement strand
TGATGGTCGTGACAGTCGATTGACAGTTGATTGACACATACTTATTACTTGCGTCAATCAATTGTCTTGTCAATTATTTTGTGATATACTGCATTCATTATACAGTCGTGACGGTCGAGTGACACAACAGTATAATAAACCACTTTAAGTTGTATTTCCCAGCATCGTTATTTTACATTGAATAATGAGCCAATTAAAATTGTTTACAAGATTTATCATTGTATTTCCCTGTAGCAATTATATTTTAATAATATTCAATTGTTTCACATCGTTCAATTACGTTTGTTATAAAAGCTAGAATCGACTTGGAATATTACCAGTTAAAAGATGTTGAGTGTTAAAAGGCGTCAAGGTTTTTCAGCGTCTGATTTTATTTTTATAACTAGTGTGATATCAACAGAAAGTGCAGCAGTTTTATTGTTAAGAAGAGACTCGTTGATTGTGAAATAACTACACAAACTATAATTAAATGTGAATTAAACAAATATAAAGGTAGTCGTGAAACTTTGTGTTGGACAAAAATTAAATACAAAAACTTTAAACTCAGTCTGTAAAACTGCCTCGTCAATGCCGTCACGGGCGAAACCTTGGTCGGCAAGACTCAATAAAAAATTGTAGAACTTACTAAAAAATTGTGTTTGTCCTTTAATTATAATGGAATTCTTCCAAGTACCTTCGGTCGTCACTATCAATCGTACAAAAACTTTTAATCATGAGACAATATGCAATACTAATAATAACAATTCGCATATATTAAAAATTGAATTAATATTTGATAATATTTTTAATAAATTGTTACAATGTTTTACAGAAAGTGCAGTGAATTTTGCTGTGACGTTGGACATGTTTGATTATGTGTTGGACAATTCTTTGAATATTTTGAAAACGGTCACGGAAAGTGTAAATAAATTTAGAGGACTATTTTTATGTTTGTATAAATATATTTCAGATGAAACCATAATAGAACAAATTCCAGACAACTTAAATGTTTTAAATATTGTATTTATGGATAACGATGTTCCATTATGGTTTCTCGATAGATTTGCTCATAAATTAGATTTAAAAAAATATTGTTCATCCTATAATTTGTTTAGTGGTAATGAATTACGTCCAGGAGTATTAAAATTTTTAAGAAAGTATGAACAACAATTAAATTGGAATAATCTTCAGGAAATGTTGTCATACTGCAAATTAAAATATGTAAAAGAGTTGAATAATTACCAACATTACTTTGATTTTTATTTTATTTACGATAATTGGCAAAAACGATTAGAAGATTATAAAAAGAAGTATGAACAATACTGATTGGAATAAATGTTTCTTGTATGTTATTAAAATAATAATTGTTGGTTGTAATGAATAAAAACACACACACAATGTATATTAAACATCTTTTATTAATTCAGATAAAACAGTGTCTACATTATTATCATTGTTTACAATCTTTTTTACATTAGTTAATTTTTCTTCGTGCATGTGATGCAACTAAATAATATAATTTAAATTAATGCGTTCTATTTCTTCAGGACGATTCCTCGCAATAGTTCTCAAGTAACAAGTGACTGGCTCCGTGTTTACGTATAGTTGTACGATTTTCTCATCCTCCAAATGTTTTGGTAAAAGGTTTCCCAACAAAAGAAGCACATTATACTCTATGCAATTAATCTTGCCCATTTTATACAATAGCGGGGAAAATATTTCTCTAACGCTGAACGTAGATCTCTCCATAACAACAATGTATCCATCCTTGAGTATTTTTCAGCTTCCATCTCATTTTCCAACATGTGCAACAACGCCATCACTTGGAAAGTGAATGCATAGCGCTCCTGGTCTTCATAAAATGTTTTCAAAACATTTTCACCGTAAACATTTGTCAATTTTTTTACAGGTTCTTCTATGTGCTTTACCTTAGGATTGCAGGATCGTAGTTTCTCATAAAGTTGAAATGCGACCGTGCTTTTGCCCGAACCTATACTTCCTTCCAATACAAATATCATGATGTTGGTAATTTAAAGAATCGGTCAAATCCTGCTCGATAACGACCTTTGTCTCGCTCACTCTCCTTATTAATAACGACGAAAGAGTAACCGTTGTTACTATTCCAAACATTGGGACACAATTCTTTGAATAATTCGAAGGTCATATCAGTATTTACATGATCATTATAAACATGACGTAAATTGTGTTCATCCTGTTTGAATAGTACAATGAGATTTGCATTATCACGAATCAGCTGTTTTGGAATGTGGCTGTACGTCTGACTCAGATAAAACACATCAAGCTTATAATGTCTTCCTGTTGTGAAATAGTTGCGAATATTATCTTGTTTCTCGCATGATACATCGTCAAAAATAGCAATATAATCGGTTTTTATTTCTGTTAAAACGGGAACTTCTTCATTTTCCGAAAACATATAGTAACCAATTTCTGGGAGACCATCCAAAACACAATTTAAAAACTTATATTTCGTTTGACATAATGACTTTGAAAATACATGCACATTTTTAAAATGTAAACCGTTGGGGGAAAATATCAAATTAATTATTAAGTTTGTTTTTCCCGAATTGCTGGGTCCTGCTATAATACACCTAAAATATTATTTGGAAGAAGGGCATTGTGTTTTTTCTTTTTTCTTTTAACTGTGGGGGAGACGATATCATCAAAGTTAATAATTGGAAGTTTAACACTGTTTCACCAACTTCATAATAAATCTTTTTTGTCTATCCAAGTATCTCTAGCACTGTCAAATCCTAACTAGCGAACAAGTAATTTGTCCCCTTTTTTCGAATCACTTTCTCTATTAAATATATATCTCCGAATTTTGTTTTACTTAATTCTTCCGTATAAAACCCTCCTTTTATCACATCGCCCGATTCGTCTTTTAAAATGTATGTGACCGGATCTGTTGATTTTATCTCATAGACTGTATAAATTTCGTTTGACAAGCCCGGGTAGTAGCCCTTATCAAATAATTTCTTAGTCCTACTGATTCTAACCCTTTCCCCCACTTTAAATCTGATTTTAATATTTTTCTTTTTTTGATTCTTAATTATTCTCTGCAAAACTAAATGCTCGTTAATCTTGTTTATGTCTACCGGTTTCATTCCAATTGTTCTGTGCACAGTATTATTATATTTTGAAATAATTTTCGGTAACAAATTTAACCATTTAACCTTGTTCGCTAAATGCAACCCAAATTTTATTCTTTATTGTTCTATTTAACCGTTCTACAATAGATGCTTTTTATCAGAAAAAGTAGAATAATGATTAACACCATACTTATCTAACAACCTTTTAATTTGAACATTATAAAATTCTTTTCCTTTATCTGTTTGCAAATGTTTCATAGGATGATTATGTAAAATTGGTTGAAAAACTCTTACCAACTCATCAGCATTTTTTGCTTTTATCAGTTTAGCTATTGCATTTTTACTAAAACAATTAATTACAACTAATATATATTTATATCCTTTATTGACTTTAGAAAATGGAATCATTTCAACAAGATCTGCTTGAAAAAGATCATCGTTCAACATAGCGGGTAGAAAAATTTCTACGAACTTGTTTGTGTAATTCTTTTGCAATTTTATTTTTTACATTCATTTTTTACATTAATAATTTTCAACTAATTTACAATGATGCGCAAATCTTCTATGCTCCCATTTTGGGTTGTCCGCTTCCTCCCAATGATCGATGTTGACTCCGCAATCAATACAGCAAGCCGAATCCCCTTCTCCTGTATAATAAAATCCTGCGTTAACCATATCATCAATTTTTGGATAGGGTTTAGGCCAAAAAAGAAATGTCTCTTTCATCAATTCTTCAATTTCATTGGCGATTTTTTTGCACTCGGCATATTCCACCAAATTTCCAGGAATATTTCTTCTACTTTGTTCACAACTGGGGTTTGCTATCTTGTGAAGAAAATTAATATGATTGATCGTTAATTTTGCCAAACCAGACTCCCATCCACAACCACAGCACACAATATTTTGAAACTGCCTTGTGCGGTAAAATCCAGATTTGACCAATTGCTTAGATGTACAACTGTATAATGCATCATCCCAACGACCTGTAACATCTCTGCCGTAGTCGACCTTGTTGTTGTTGGTTTGGGTAGCGGCGTCAACCTTCCTAGCTGGTAAATCCTTGGCGGCAATAGAACCAGAATCGGTCATGATTCACTTTTCGGTTTCCTTGGTGGTGGTGGTGGTGGTTGTAACATAAAACCTTCTAATTGATTGGATACTGCTCTGTTAGACTCACCGGTTAGACGTTCTTCTCTTGCACGATCTGCTGCTAATCTGATCCAACGAATACCGTTTCTCGCCTCCTTATGTTCGGAATCATTGCCCACATAATGAATGGAAGTCAAATCGTCTCGAAAACGAACTCTACGACTGTTGTTGCTGCTGCTGCTGCTGGACATAACCTTTACACTAACTCTCGAAACACTGAGCGCAAGGCTTTAAATACAGAAACATTAGCCTTGAATATGATGCAATTATTTTGCGAAACCTTTACGTAACTGTGGGAATTTACATTGCGAAACATGTTTATCGCTGATAGCCTTGCTCGTCAAAAAATAATTGACGGGAATTTACATATAAGACACTAATTGCGGACGTCATTAAAATAATTGGAATGTTTGTCGCTGGTAGCCTTGCTCGTCAAAAATAATAGACGGGAATTTACATATAAGAACCTAATTGCGCGCGTCATTAAAATAATTGACATCATTTATCACCGGGTAGCCTTGCTCGTCAAAAATAATTAATCACCGACCGACGTAACCTTGGAATGCTGCCAAGGTCAAAGTAATTATGCAGGGGTTAATGGCCGTAATTATGCAGGAATGCGGGGTCAATGACCGGTTAATTTGAGAAATTATGCAAATTGGAGAAATGCGGGGTCAATGACCATTTAATTAGGGTAATTATGCAGGAATGCGGGTCAATGACAGGAGGCATGTGTGATATATGAAATGACCTTGTCTCAGAACATACAATCCTCTACTACTTTCTTGGTTCTATTATTTTCATTTATGGGGAAATTCTTTACTACTTATACTGTATCCCTTTTCGAAGTGAAACTTCCTTAGAGTATTACATGCCGTGCCAAATTGAAATGATACAGACAACGTACCGAAAAATGGTACGTTGTCTTTATCAACCGTATTTCTCCCATCATACTTCTAAAGTAGTTTTTCAACCTAACAACAAACACTATAAACGTAATTATTAAAATACCCCCGTATCCGTATGCAGCATATTTTATAATAATTAGTATATTTTTCATAGTAATTTTTACAATTAATTACATTTTTAACGTTGAAAATGAACGTTCTGCTGTTGCCGTGGTAACTGGAGTCGCCCCCAAAACTTGCAGGAGGGTGCTGATCATCGGGAAGAAAGAATTATCCAATTCTTTGATTGTATCAATTACGGTTTCGGGTGGATTGCATGGATGTCTCCATTTGTTTCTCCACATTTTAATTTCTCCTATCAGCAAGGTAGTACATCCAATTCCATCAGTGAAGGTTTGGTTCTTCTCAGCAGCTGTAGGAATTTCGTTGTCAGTAAACCTTGAAAGGTTGGCAGGAATAAGGCCTTCAAGAGGAAGAAGTATCATCTCTTATATAAAATGATCAACTAGGGGCAGGAAGACTGTTCTTCTGAAATGTTCCTCGGGATTTTTTGTGGTTGTGTTACTTCTATTGATTTTTCTTCTACATGTTCTCGGTGTAGATATTTCAAACTCTAGGTCATCAGCAATTTGAACGGAGTTTTCATACAGACCGTCAAACTCAAGTTCAGCTTCACGTCGAATATTTTTGAATTGTTCTAAAATGTCTGTTAACGCTAATTAAAGCTGATGAAAGATCCTTCTTTGGGCTTTGCAGCCGTTGACTTAGTCTTAAAGTGAAACCAAGAAGGCAGACTGCAACTTCAAGGCCTAGAACAAACTTGCTTTTTTTGATGGTGCAGGACAACATGAATGCTTTAGCCGACACTTCTGGTGTTTTACTATCGCTTAAATCTTCCAATACTGTGACAACAGGAACAATCAATGCTTTGAACAGGGTTTTTCAGCCACGAATTGGTAGCAATTTTCTTGGCGATGTGGGCCACTTTTGATTTACTGTTAATATTTATGCAAATGTAATTAGATACGATATTATTTTCCATGCATGTCTTATCAAACTTTATGTTTTGCGCTGTTTTAAGCATTTTGATTTTTATGTTTTTGTATTGTAAGGCTATCTTCGCTTGACTTGCATTCAATTTAAACTCCATTGTGGTAGCCCACGGATTAGTGAAATTAATTTCAGTATAATTATACGTCTACTAATCCTTATTTTAGTAATGTCTTACCTTTCTACTGCAGTTTCGGGTATTCACCCATTATCAGGAATAATAAAAACACAGACACATACACATAAAACATACACAAAACACATTTCACTCCATGTGGAGGTCGTAATAATTCAAATAAGCGGAAGGTCCACGCACTATTCCGGCAACGTGCACGTTGGATTGTCGAGACGGTACTGGTACCGGTTTTGTCCTTCAATGTCTTATCTGTATACTAGATTTTTGTTGTACTTAGTGCCTGAATTAACGTATCGTATAACATATTTGAATTAAATGAGAGTTAATCATTTAGCAACACTGTGGATTGAAATTTCGTCCATATATTTCAAATTCTTCTGTAGCATCCATAATTTGTCCTTTGCTACACACATGCATTACTTCTAGATTGACATTAAAACTCGTGTATGAGTGACAACTGTCCATAAGGTGCTCCACAAAACTGGATTTTGAGGCAGTTAGTTTCTTCGTTGGTAGATGCTCCTTATATCTTATGTAAAACGGACGTCCTGTTTGGCCTATGTAAAACCTGGGATAATCACTACATTTGAGCTTATGTATGCCTGTTTGGAATTGCGGGTCCACTCTAAGCCTAGCTTGATGTTGTAGGATAGACCCAAGTTTATTGCTCGTTCTATATGTGATGATCATGTTGTATCTTTCCGTATTCAACATGACACGTAACTTGGTTTGGAGTTATTAGGAATAGGTGCTATGGAGAGTTTGTTTCTATGCTTCCAAATGAGTTTTTCAATAATGGCAGGTTTATCCATTGGCAACGGCAACATGTTTTATTATTTGTAACTCCTGGTTATAGTCCAACATAGACATTGGGATGGTCAAGAGTCGATGTAGAAGGCTATTGTAAGCCGCCAATTTTTGTTGTTGAAACTAAGAGATTGCGTGTAACACTAACAGTCATGTCATAGAGAAAATATAAAATAAGAAATAATCAGCTGTTTCCTATAGTGACTAAAGACACAGAGGTTTGGTCTAAATAAATAAATGACGCAATACTTAAATAATATTAACCATTTATAATTTTTATATATACATTTCTTAATGACGCAAAATAATTACAGTAGAATCATTTTTTTTATAAACAAATAATAAAATATAAAAGCAGACTGTAAAAGAAGGTAATATAAAAGCAGACTTAAAAAAAAAAAAAACATATTAATATATGAACGTATGTAGAATGTGAAAATTATATAAAAACTTTGTTTCAATGAGTGGTGCGTTATAAGCGAACAATATAAAGCGGTAGTTGAAATTATAAACAGTTTAATAAATAAAAAATAGCAACAGGACATAACACAATTCAATATGTATCGAGATCTTAGTATGATAACATATACAGTGATCATGGAAGCAATAAAAAAGAGAGAGAGGGAAACAACTTGTGTACGTGACTCGAGACAGGTTTTCAGCGAGAGGGTACGCGACGGTACGTTCTAGAAACAAAAAAAAAACTTCTAACAAGATGGCGTAACAGTTCATGTGAGTTGCACAAAGCCGGCTTGTAATAGTATACGAAAAATGTAGTTTTTCTTATAAAATGGTGACAAGTTTAGTCCCAAATTAAAACAAATGTACCTTCGAGTTGGTGTTGTTATGAAAAATTGAATTGATCATGTAAACTGAGTGTTTTTCGACACATAACTTTTCCATGTGCTTTGGCGGGATGGTGTAAGATAGGCTTCAGAAGTGAATTGTGTTAACGACAAAAAATCCTAGGTAAAGAACAGTGCGACGAATATAACAAGTGAAACTGTAAGTAATAATGGCCATAGGACATAATTTTAGTCTGCAGATATAAAAAATTTTTCATTTTACAAAAAACTAACTTCTTTTGATTTCTATTGCGTCATAGCTTAAGATATGGATGACGAAACTTTGTATAATTGTAAATAGTTCTTTGATTTGTTTATATATTTGTATCATTATGTTGATGTCTTTTAATTGCTGTAAATATTCATTTTTAATCATGTTTGAGTAAATAATAGTTGTCTTGCTGCAATGCCTTGAATTTCTTTATGTAGCCACGAATGTCCGTTTAGCTAGTACTTTAATAGCCAGGTATCCACCCCTGAGAAAATAAAATTAATTAACAAATATTTCTCAGTGATTAATAATTACAAGTAAATATATGCAAACAGAGCATAAGTGAGGTTATATGTGGATTATCGCGAACATTATGATTATTATTTTTTTTATTAAGATTATGGGAGTTAAGTGAAGGTGATTTTTAAGGTTTTAAAAGTAAGGTGAGTTGAAGTAAGGTGAAAAATATGATATTGTTCTACGTTGAAGTTGGGAGAAAGATGTTATGGAGAGTTTAGGTGGGTGATGATTTATTATTGAAGTAAGGCAATAGGCCTAGGAGGTATATAAGTGATTTTAAGTATTACATGAGCGACGACTTTTGTTTTTAAGGTGAATAAGTGAAGGAGGTGATGAAGAGATATTGATAATTATTAGATAATCCACATATAGCATTTTTATTTTGATTTAAAATATATTTTTTTAATTTTTGAATTTTTTACCGAACCCCTTTTTTTTTAAAACACAGTACAACTTATTATTATTTTTATTTTTTGTAACCTTCCGTTACAAAATGGCTTTCCCAACGTGGGGCTGAAAAGCAAAAGAAGCTAATATATTTTTATTTTTTGTAACCATCCGTTACAAAATGGCTTTCCCAACGTGGGGCTGATAAACAAAAGAAGTTTTATTTTTATTTTTTGTAACCTTCCTTTACAAAATGGCGTCCAACTCGGGGGGCTGTTAAACGAAGGCGAGATGGATGTCGTGGCGACTTTGAAGATTTTTGAGGCGTTGTGGCAGGCAACCAACAATCTCAAATTGATAAATATAATTCTGGATATGGCAAATAGAGTTGAAATGAACGATTCAGGGTTAGACCTGGATCAGTCCATCAGTGTGCAGGATGAGGTGGTAAATTCAAAAATAAGTGACATAATCAAAGAAAATGTGAGTGAGGTTAGGTCAAAAGAAAATTCAAATGATAGTGGGTTGGATGCAATAATGTGTTTGATGAAACAAATGAATGATAATTTAAATAAATTTAAAGAAGAAAGCAAAGCAAATAATGAAAATTTAAGTACAGAGAATAGAGAGTTAAGTTTAAACTTAAAAGAATTAAGTGTAAAGTCAGAAGTAAACAATGATAGTTTGAAAACTGAAATGAAAGTTATCAATGATAGTCTGAAAACTGAAATAAAAAATTTAAGTGTAAAATCTGAAGCTAGTTATAACGATTTGAGTATAAAGTTGCAAAATGAGATGGAAATAATGCGTAAGGAGTGTAGAGATTTAAGAACGGAGAGTGACCTAAAATTTAGTGAACTTATTAAAAGCTTAAATGTAAAAGTAGAATCAACTGATAGTAAAGTAGGCCTAAATGACATTTGCAGAGATTTTGAAAGCAAATTAGTAAAAGAGAATAAAGAGGATTTTACCAGTAAGATATTTATTATATATATAATAATATAATAAGATATAAGATATATATTAATAAGATTTTTTCATTATAATTCACCCCTCAAGCCTGGTCAGTGAACAGTGTTCACTTTTAAGGCTTATGAAATATTCTTTGAAAGAACATAAATTATATCCAGATACATCCAAAACCATTCATATTCTATACATGCTTTTCGTGAACTATGCTTCTTACCTGACTTTCTACTCCCGCTATTTTGCAAAGCCCTCCAGACAAATATTCACTGTAGGCAAGCCAGTTATGTTGTTCCAACCACTCTCGCCTAAATTTCCGATTCTGCTTTCCTTCAATTTTGTCTGGTAAATTGTAATTTACTGGAGGTTTCCATGTGTCAGTCAAAAGCTTTAGCCTTTTGCTATCATCTAAAGCTTTTCCAACAACCAAACCAATGTCGTGTAACTGATATGTTTCAGAACCAGTTACATCGGTGGAATGCTAAAAAAGAAGAAAGATTTTGCTATTACACATTATGTTTTTTCGATTGATGGAAGGCAATGTTTATATTTCAAGCCCCTTACCAATTTATAGTGTAACACCCCACTGAAATTTAAAGCATGACCACGATCATTGATCACCATAACTATGTGTTGTATACTTGCATATCGAACACATTTTTGAAAAAATAAAGGTAACATAAAAAAACATAACATTACGTTATTATAATACTACACAAAATTTTACTTACCATAACATGAGAAGTTTTGCTTCCTTTTGCACTTGAAACATTCTCGCTCTGATTACTCGAACTCCATCATCGAAACCAGTTTTATAACTGGCGATTCAATAATTTCACTCTGAGCCTTACCACTTGCTTCAGCATCCACATCTGTACTAATCTTACTCTTACTAATCCGTAAGTGTACGCTTCATTGTCAATAAAAACCATGAATTAATAAAAAAATATAAAATACAGCCTCGATAACACTAAATTATCACCCCCCCCCCCCCCCGAAAAATTACCGCCCTAAATTAAATTATCATCCGAGTGTATTTGCACTCCCGAACGACCATAAAAAGTCAGGTTGTTAATTAAAGCACTGTGCGTATTCACCACTGCACTGAAACACCAGCGTAACGTCGTCAGCTACCTGGGAAGAGTGGTGATTGGTAAGGGTGGACCGGTCGAACTTACAGAGGTAGCCCAGGGGAGGAAGGTACACATCTGAACAGCGTTGGACAGAGGCTGTCACTGCACTGTTACGAGCACGCATTATTTTCTTTTGCACATTTGGTAGCCAAGAAATATAACTAAATACGTCCACTGTAGTATCTAAAAAAAAATCAATTTTATCTATTGTAAGTTCGAGCCCAATGGGGGGGCTACCCACCGTAGATCTGCCACTGCTGTCAAGGAGAATACTAAGGACGATGGTGCTTTCAATTCTAGACATTCTAGTATCCAACTGAATTCACAATTTTTTTAAATATCTTGATTTCAAGAATAGCGCAGCATTCAGATTAGAAAATGTCATATGATTAGGGACCTCTGGTTAAAAGATTTTACCTAGCAAACCATATCCCACCTCAGTAAGAAAGTCCCTAGAATTTCCTAATCTATTTTATAACTAATAAAAGAGAAAAGAAACAGTATTTTAATTAATAAACAAAGTTAGTAACCTATAAACAAAAAAATGATTAGAAAATAATCATCACTGCAGAGAAGTGTCTTACAAGTTATAGGCTGAACTATTATTCCAATAATGAAAGGAAGTTGTTCTACCAAACTCCCGGTGTACTTATAGCTCGTATAGGAAGAATAAACATCACTATCCTACTGATGTTAAAGGTGAAGCCCTTGATATTGAATAGTTTAGAACTGTATATGCTTAAGAAACATAAGCGACATGAAATCTTGTAAGATTTTATTGAAACTTTGTATGAAGAAATAACTTAATTGGGATCTCCGCTTAGAAATGATAAAGTCTTAGAAGTAAGGTTTGTCATTTTTAATGTCAAAAAATATTTCCGTTGTTTACAAAGAAACAGTCTTACAGTTGGTTCAGTCGTAATGGACTTAAACTGAATGTTGAGAAAACTCAAATAATCCATTTCTCTGCTAAAAATCATAACAATCAGATGTGTAAATCTTGGGATATAGTACAGTCTCATAAGTTTTTGGGTGTAATGGTAGATGAAAATATAAACTGGGAGTGTCACGTAGCTATTATTCAAAATAAATTAAGATCAATAACATATATGTTTTCACACTTGAAAGATAGTGTTTCACTTAGTACGTGTAAAATTATGTACTACAGTTATGTGGAGTCCATACTGAGATATGGCATTGTTTTATGGAGCCTCTGCAAATATTGATAAGGTCTTTTTAGACTCCAGAAAAGATTAATTAGGGAGATGGCCAATTCTAGGCCTAATAGTTCATGTAAAACACTTTTTAGAACATTAAGTATTTTAACTGTTCCTGGTCTATATTTATGTGAGATTTTAATCTGGACTCATAACTTTAAAGATAAATTTCCGGATGAAACTAACTTTAACCACAAATACGACACTAGAATAATAAAGATTTTAAATTATCACAACATTCCTTACGATTGTTTGAAAAAAGCCCGCAATATTCGGGTATGAGATTGTATAACAAATTACCAAATCAACCACCTAGGTTTGTCGCCTTTAAAAACCAAGAAAAAAAACCAAATCATTATAAAATTCTAAGCTTGTGTACTTTTAAAGAGAAAATAAAATATAAAATACTAGATAAAGTTTATTACAATGTAAGTGAATATATGGAAAATTCTATAAATTAGACCTAATAATATTTGCCCCATTAGAAAGGGGAAAATCTGAGATAATTGTTGTGATTTTTATTTAAGAAGACCTATCTATGCTTGCTGTCTCTTGTGTTGTTAGTTTATTAAGTTATTTGTGACAAAGCACCTGTTCTTTGCAAAACATTGTAGAACATTTTGTGCCAATAAAACATGAAACGAAGTGTGGTCTAAAGTTGGTCAAGTAGTTTCAACAAGTTATTTTCTTTCTAAAATCATAATCCTGGAAGAAATATTTGCATTCTTAATGTCTCCTTTATGAAATTGTTATTCTATATTTATCGCATAATTTATAAAAATATTATTCAAACTGAAATAGCCAATTTAAAAAAAAGTCTTAAACCACAAAATATAGGATCCATAGGGAAAATGTTCCAATTATCGGCAGACTTGTTAATCTGGTAACCCGAACTTACTTTTATTGAGCTGAAATGTAGTAGGATTAATAATTTATATTTGATTTATTTGCCATACAAAGTTCAGCAAAGCTGAAGTATACATATGAGTTGTCATACACTAAACGTAAGCATACTACGCGGTCTTAGTTGTGGCATGACTGCAAGTTTTTCAAGATTCCACAAGGGGCAAACAACGCAGTGTTAAGTTTCTTAAAAAGAAAATGGATATGACATTTCCAGTTTAATTTCTCAGCAATAACGATTCCCAAGAAATTTGAAGAGTCTGTGCTTGTAATAATGGTTTCTGAAAAATGCAAAGAAATTTGATTTCTTACAAATTTTGATCCAAAATGAATCATTTGTGTTTTACTTGGGTTTAATTTCTAACCGTTAACTGAAAACCAATCCTCAGCTATGGAAAACACATAAACAAACATTGTAAAGTTTTTAACCTTTACTAAAATAATTGGGCTGTATTAGTAGTACTTCTGTGCCGTGCTAAAGGCCACTTCACACAGAACGTAGCCGATGTATTAATACGTCTTCGGCGTATTAATACTTCGGCGACGTCTTTCGAGCATCGTTCAAACAGAAAGCTATGAGGAAGACATTGCCCCCCTCCCCTGTACACTGCCAACTGCTGTTTGTATTTGAGGTCATTTCAATTGTGATGGCGTTTACAATGCCGGGGTGTGAGCCTGATTTTAGGAGAAGTGTGATCCGGCTTGCAAATTAATTTTCATTATTAATTTTTTATTGTGTTAGGAAAAAAATTCAAACTTTGTACTTAGAAAATGTCAGTTACATAACAAATCAATAGCATTTATAAAAAAAATGTAAAATGCAAACAAATGCGTATTGTGACTGTGCTTAAAATGAGACCTTGCAAACAATTTTATGATAAAAAATAAATGATATAAATGGTTTGAAATTTTAACATTGCTCTTATGGGATAAAAATCCAAGATGGCCGCCATTACAGCAGACCCTTGTTCAAAGGACCGAACCGAAATTTCGAATTAACGGTAATTTTGAATTAAAGATGTTCGAATTATCCAAGTTCTACTGTACTAACAAATGGGAAATTTAAAACTCGATTTTCTCACGCTCTTGTTCAAAATAAGACATTTGAAATTGATGTATATTTTTATATAGTTTTATTTAGCACTAAATTACAAAACTTTTTACATTTTTAAAAAGATTTCAAAAAATGTTTACTAAATTTTATGTAGGCCTAAAGTTGAACTTTTCCTTTCTTTACTGAACATTTTTTGTTCCTCTTGCTAGTAACTCTGTACATTTTACATCAATCAATTTTTTACTGGCATAAATGAATTCTTTTAACCTTTCTCTACAAAAAAGCTATAGAACAATTTTGGGTTGGTGTATAATTATCTGGCGAATTTTTGAAAATATGCTTGCAACACGCACCGAAATGGCATGGCATTGCAAAAAATAAGCACGAACAGTTTAATGGTTAAATTACAGTGCATACTTACTTGGTTTATGTAATACATTAGCAATTTCTTGCCACGCCAGTTCCTTTACATCTTTATCTCTGTAATTCTCTATCATAACATCCCAAAGGGCTGGACATTTCCTTACTTCATCAATCAAAACACTTACCATACTCATAACTGCACTTAAACAAATCACAGTATAAATAAACTCCGGAAAGTGGACGATATACACAGAAAGACGTGGTGAGAACAGCTCAGTGCGCTTGCTCGAGTCGAGATATGTTTGCGACGCGTAGCTAGCCGAGGTATTTTGCTGTTCCGTATTAATACGCTGCCGACGTCTGCCACGTATTAATACTCTTGTGTGAAGTGACCCATTTGATATAATTGTGAGATACGTCTCGGACGTCTTACAAAGACGTCGGCGGAGTATTAATACGTTCTGTATGAAGTGGCCTTAAGGCTAATGCAGCACATTGGTTCCGGCCCCATAAAGGATCTCCGTTCTACCATAATTACCGTGGAGAGTTTGGTTAGAGATGAGAGGAATTCCTTCACCAGTTGGATGTGATTTGTACTGAGTCCAGCGCTTTAAGTGACTGTCAGAATGGATTAGGATATGTCTAATACTGTATCTTTTCGATAATCCTAAGTGGGTACAGGCAGTGATTGCTAAGACTTCTGCTTGGAAGACTGTAGAGTGCGTCTCAAGACTCACACTGATGTGTGTTTTTGGTGATGTGCTGTATATGCCGTAACCAGAGGTGCTGCCCATCAAAGACCTGTCTGTGTACCAGACACAGACTGGAGGTTTTTTTTTGCAAATCCTGGTTTTTTGCTTGTTTCCCAGGCTTCTCGGTTTCCAAGAGTTACTGTGAAGGGTCTATAGAAGATGTTTCCTAGTGTGCATTGTGTTAGTCACCGTATCTAACATTGTGTTTTTAAGTATGGTGTTTACTATGTCGGAAAGTCCTGCTCCAGGCATGCATTCTACCATTCGTTCACACTTTTTGGCCTGTATGCAGCCTTCCATGTCTCCGATATTATGTAGATGTCTAGGGGCAGAAGTCCAAGAAGCAACTTCATAACTGCAGTAGGATTTCTTCTGAAAGCTCCAGTTACGCATAGGTATGCTAGTCGTTGTAGACCTTTTATTTTGTTCCCTGTAGCAGTTTGGCATGATTTATTCCACCAAACCAGAGCTCCATATGTGATTTGGGGTCTATGTGAGGCTATATGAGGCTTGAGACCACAGGTAGTTCCAAAAAAGAGTCTGGTTGTCAGCTGTGCCCATTTTGTCTTATGAATCAAGTGGTCCAGGTGTGCATTCCACGTCAGCTTTTGATCAAGAATTACTACAGGATACTTCACCGACGCTGAAATGCTCAGCCAGGTGTTGTCCATGAATATGAGGACTCCAGGGATGTTAAGTTCCATTTCCTAGTGAAGGGAACTATGGTGGTTTTGGTGAGATTGATATTGAGACTTTCCCTTGCATACCAGGTTTTTACACGTCTCAAGCTTCTGTTTATGATATACGAGACATTGTCATCACTTTTCCCAATAACCAAGATTGCTATGTCATGTGCATAGCCTTGAATGTATATTCTTGACAGGCTGATTCCTGAAAGGAGACCATCGACCACCATACTCCACAGCAATTGTGAAAGAACTCCACCCTGTGGGTGAGCTCTTGCGGCCATGACCTTCAACGATTCACCAAGTAGGGAGCTTGTTATTCGCCTGTTTCGTAGCTTGGAAGTAAAAAGCAAACATTAATCGATAAAATTTATTTAAATATAAAAAATAAAAACATTGTGTCAACAATTGAAACTTAGAAAATTATCCAACCTTCTTTATACATATTATAATCACAACAAAGGATCTCGACTCGACAAATGAAGCAAAATATGGAAACAAATGTCACTTTGGTTAACCCTCTATAGGTTACTGGTTAGTTAATTGAACAACATGGTTTTGTCCTTTGTGGGCAAGACATTTTTTTTCTAATTTAAAATTTTTACTATATGAGTTGAATCAACTATAAAAATTGAACACAAATAACTTTAAAATTTTTTTTTATCATTACCCGTTTTTGTGATAAGTGGTGGTCAATAAACTAACTAGAGTGCTTAAACTCCACATGTAAGGGGTGGTTAGTTTATTAACCACTTTATGATGTGTAAATAATAAACTTTAAAATTAATTTATGTTTAATTTATTTTTACTATTAGTGAACATAATAAAGTAAAAAAACAATAGGAACAACTTAGGTAAACACAATATGGACAAATAAATCACAATTAAATCTTATACATTTAGAATGATTATTGTATAGGCTCCTTAAAACTGCAAGTTACAAAATAAACAGTTATTATACCTGTATACTGATGAAACTTAAATGAATCAAATGTACTAGGCTTTTCTAAGTGATTACTAAATGTAAATGGATTTGATCGTTTAGGCTCCCTTCTTTTTCATATGTGATTGAACATTCTTCTTCAGCATGTGTTGTAGATTCCTCGGAAGAGCTGATATATTCAAAAATATCTCTAAAGTGATCAGGTATATCATAATGTGGTGAACATCAGGACCTAATAAAATATCATCACTATTTAAAATTTCTTTTATCAATGATTTAGGCCATTTGCCTACCCCAGAAGATGTTGCAATACTTGTGTGGTCAAATGTAGATGGAAGGTGTTGAAATTCACTTTCTTTAGAATGGATCAGTGTACTCAACGTTATAGAAGACCTAGTCGAAAGTATAGGCCTACCTGAATCGAAAGAAATATTTGAATGGTAGTCAGCAACACTGTCACCTTTATCTTCTAAATATTCTGCCATACTGTCGGTAACTGTCATCAGGTATCTATCATCGATCTTGCTATTTTGCCGCAGCGGACTAGGAGGAGACCTTTCATTATTGTTCTCCATATCGGAAAAAAACACTTATTTTCAATATTGCAGTTTCGTTGTACAAATTACTACTAAAAGTAATAAAACTAATAACTTCTAGATTGGAGATTGCCATATTCACTGATTCAATATAAGTGGAACCATATTTTGTCAATGGCTGAATAGTGACTTCTTTTAGTAAACTCTAAATATTATCTTTGCCGAAAGTTTACTGATAAATAAACTTACTTTTGTAATAACTACACACATGCTAGCACCAGATAGAAAAGTTTTTATGCCTCAACAATTTCAATGCCTGTATTTGTTTATTACAGGCCATCAAAATTTGTAAAATTTCTGGGTTGGAAACATAAAGTTATGTTTACTAAAATAAAAATAGATATTGGGATTTGAAAAGTAAAGAAAACTATCTATTAAAGTATAACTGAAGTGTGTATAATAAAATGTTAATAAGTAATAAATCATAAACTTACCTAAATTGATTTAAAACACTCTTCAAGGGAGGACTGACATACAAAATGGTGAAATCAGTGTGATTAGATGGGCAGTGGTCACTTATCTGACCACTTTTTTGTTTGTTTACTCACTGCTGGCAACTCTTGTAGTAGATAAGACTACAAAAAAATTCACGGATTGCTATTGGTTGAAGCTATTAGCCCATGACTATAGAGTTGGTTTTTGTCTAACAATTCAAGCGATTTAAGACCTTATATTAAGTGATCACTTTATTAACCACAGACCTTTGCAAGGGAAAAAAGTATAAACTCTGCTCTATAAAGGGTTAAAAGAGGTGGATATCTGTCAGTTACTTCAAGTCATATAGAAAACACAATTATTCTGATGAAAAAAGTCAAAAACCTAAAGAGAACAGACACGTCTTACGTTTTATGTAAGTATGCCTACTAGTCCAGTATATTATTACCTATGTTGTATAATTCGTTACTCAGGAATAATTGACTAAGCGATAATTTCCCCAGAATTTTTACAAGAGAATCTTATCTCTGACAACTGATGCTGCGATATGATATTCTTTTGGCTTTCTAAACTAAGACCAACATGTCAAATTGCATACAAGCATGTTACCTGAAAAGAAATGCAAAGCCGAAATATCAACATACATTTTACCAGGTAAAATTTTCAGCGTAAAGGTTCTTTGAGGTTATAATGAACATCAGCTTCGTTCGTTTCACATCAAGTCAACTTTTTTGTTGTTTACAATTTGTTTCAAAATAAATAACACAATCTGTTTTTGAAACAGATGTGTTTATTTATTAGTTCCGTAGTTTTTTGTTTTATATAGTTATATTTTTCATTTTTTTTTTGTTCTGTGTAGTTTTAGATTTCCTAAAATAAGCAATTTTATCACTAGAAGGATCAGTGTAGCTTGTAGCCTGTCCTAGTCTCCTAGGCCTATGAGTTTTGTAACATATAGCTATCATGAGAGAAATACCAATACAAATGGAATGGAAAATAAATCAGCAATCAGTATTTTTAGGAATAGGAAAAATATTTCATTATAATTATTAGCCTAATAAAATTAATAATTTAGTTTGGTTAGGCTGATTACGTTTTCAGAAATAATAATATAATATTTCTGAATTCTAAAACAAGTGTTTTATTCAGAGGAAAAGGTTGTATTTTCTAAATATAACATCATCATTTGCTTCGAGTTTTCATTTACTACTAGACCCACACTACCTGACCCGAACCGAAAAATCACTTCCCTGACACCTAGCATTTATACAATGTACCATAAGAACTTGAATACTAGATCTGCATACTCATTAACTTCTTTTGATATTGTCAGATTATAATCTGACCTAATTATTCATATTTTTCTCTCAAACTCTAAAGGTAAATACAGAACTAATCATTTCTATCATGTAAATAAAATAACTATAACAATCTATTTATTAAATCAAATTTTTATTCCAGATTTGAAGACATCAAGCTTTAATGTAAATGTTCCTGAAGGCAAACAGTACAATACAGAAAAACCTTTCATGTGTAAGGAGTGTACATATACATGTGCTAAACCGAGTCAGCTTAAATGTCATATGAGAACACATACTGGAGAAAGACCTTTTAAGTGTAAGGAGTGTTTATATACTTGTGGTCATTTGGGTACCCTTAAACGACACATGAGAAGACATACTGGAGAAAGACCTTTTAAGTGCAAGGAGTGTACATATACTTTTTTTCGATCGGATAACCTTAAACAGCACATGAAAACACATACTGGAGAAAGACCTTTTAAGTGTAAGGAGTGTTTATATACTTGTGTTCAATTGTTTGACTTTAAACAACACATGCGAACACATACTGGAGAAAGACCTTTTAAATGTAAAGAGTGTTTATATACTTGTGTTCGATCGAGTCGCCTTAAAGAATATATGGGAACACATACTGGAGAAAGACCTTTTAAGTGTAAGGATTGTTCATTTACTTGTGTTACTTCGGGTAAACTTAATCGTCATATACAAACGCATACTGGAGAAAGACCTTTTAAGTGTAATGAGTGTTCATATACTTATGCTCAATTGAGTAACCTCAAACGACACATGAGTAAACATACTGGAGAAAGACCTTTTAAGTGTAACGAGTGTTTATATACTTGTGCTCGAGTGTGTAGCCTTAAATATCACATGAAAACACATACTGGAGAAAGACCTTTTAAGTGTAACAAGTGTACATATACTTGTGCTCAATTGAGTAGCCTTAAATGTCACATGCGAACACACACTGGAGAAAGACCTTTTAAGTGTAATGCCTGTTTATATACTTGTGCTCGATTGTGTAGCCTTACACGACACAAGAGAAGGCATACTGGCGAAAGACCTTTTAAGTGTAAGGAATGTGTATTTACTTGTGTCGAATCGTTTGACCTTAAACAACACATGCGAACACATACTGGAGAAAGACCTTTTAAGTGTAATGAGTGTTTATATACTTGTGCTAGATCGAGTCACCTTATACGACACATGAGAACACATACTGGAGACCTGTTGAGAAAGACCTGTTGAGTGTAAGGAGTGTAACATACTGTAGAAAGACTTTTTAAGTGTAAGGAGTGCACTTGTGCTAATATGGGTACTCTTAAACATCACATGAGAACCGATATAGGAGAAAGAATAAAAAACTCTAAAGCCTGTATTACACCTGCTGAGTGTTTGTTTGCGTAGTCTATTAATGTGATCAGTAATCGGCCTAGTAACGGACGAGTCGTTTGACTGAGAAAGTGGATGTTTAACCTACCATGAACATTGAGGATAAGAGGAAAGCATATAATAATGTAAGTTATATTATTTATTACATATAATATGATGTCAAATAGTTTAATACATTATTTTATAAATTTCCAATATTTACAATTCATAGTCAATAAACCATTCTTTGCCATGGCCCTGCTCCAGAGTTAATAAAATAGTCGGCATATCTGTTTCTTAGTTATCTTGCTCGTCTTGATGTAAGATTTGCTACATTATTAAGATTACTAGTTGGCAATAATTGGTTATTAACTTCTTGTCTCCATGATCGAGGAAATATTATACCTGCATCCACATCGTCAATGTCTAAGGTGCCTTGTGGAAGATTTATTTGTACTCAATATTCTCAACCAATTTTGCATTGCACATGATGTACGAATAATTTTATCAATTTAAATATGCACTAGTCATTATAGGCTTTTGAAATATCCTAAGTGTACTATTTAGAATCCCAAAGGTGTTTTCTACTGTTTCGAGTTCTTGACAATCTATAATTCAAAAAAAAATTTTTAATGTTAACCCTCTAACTGTCACCATGCTAATGTTTTGCACTGCCAAGCCATTTTGGTGCATTTTGCAAGCATTTTTTCAAATATAGAAATTATACTCCAATCCAAAAGTGTTCTATAGCTTTTTTTGAAGGAAAAGGGTCAAAGAATTCATATATGCCAGTAAAAAATTTATTGATGTAAAATTAAAAAAGTTATTAAGTTCAAGAAACAAAAAATGTTCAGTAACAGAAGAAAAAGTTCAACTTTAGTCCTATATAAAAATTAGTACAAATTTTTTGTAATGTTTTCAAAATGTATAAAAAAAAAATTATTTAGTTCCAAATAGAAGTGTGTAAAAATAAATATCAATTTCATATTTATTTTTTTTAAACACCAGTTTTTATGTTCATTCTACAAAACAGATAACAAAATCAGGTCTATTTTGACAGTAATTTAGGTAATATATGCTTTACCTAAAAATGAAATATTATAACAAAAGAATTTAACTGTATCATGGCCATCTCTAGTACAAAGCCGCGGCGTTCGAAGTGGCAACGCTGCATTTCTCCCAACCATGAGGAATACTTTTCAGTGTCCGAATTTGTAAAACCAATGAAACCTCAGCCGTCTGCGCTTTACCTTCAAATCTTATAATTTTTGACGTGTTAGTGTCTTAATAACTAATTGAAGCATATATGGTTCAAATAATGTAGCCCATAAATAATTATTTAGTAAACGTTTATTGTATAAAAACAAGCCATAAAATGATAGTGATATTAGACAATTAAGTTAGTGTTGCTAACTTTCGCTGATTTTTATGTGAAGTTATAATCTGATTTTTGAGCTTTGACTAATTATTGTTGAAAAGTACATTGCTCATGGTTTGAACGATTTTGTCAACTGTTTTCTTTTGTTCTTTACCACAAATACAAATAGTTTCAGATAACTTACAAAGTTGAATGTCGGAAGATATAGCATTTAAACTTAAGTAGTAAATTATTTCACATTGGTTACGTGCAGTTAAAAACTCACTTTCATACATCTCAGATATCAAAATATGCATAATACTAACAACATTTTTACAGATACTTAATACTAAATCAGATGGTACAGTCAATCCACCTCTATTAATATCACTAATGTACTCATCACTGCTACCTTGTTTGTTTGTTAACAAATCTTTGCGCTCTTCACATTCAACTTTAGAACAAAGTTTTTTGGATATATACCCACCAATATAGACTATCACAGACTCATCAAAATTACTGTCTTCTATGTTAAAATCTGTGTCGAAAATTTAAAAAAAAACCTATCTATTTCCCTCTATGTACTAAAAGAATCATTATGCCTCTCGGTAAGCATGTCACTTGAAAAAGAGCCCCATATCAAGCGGAATGGAGACCTAAAACACTTTTGGCCCTGATTTTTTTCTGCTTCAAGCACTTGAACGACAGAAATGTTACAGTTGCCTCCGGATAACTGTCGGTATTGACCGAACCTTGACTCGATATTGTCACTTTGAAATTTTCCACTTAAAATGTAAGTTGGTTGTAAAACTTCAAGAGAGTACAATATAACTTCTTTGATGCTAATTGTTGTAAGATATAATGCTTGAAAAGTTTCATCAGTTAAACAACTACAATATTTAACTTGTTTGCTATTTTCCTTTCATTTTCAAAGCCATTTAATAAAAACATTTAAAAATAGTAAGCTATTGTCATCTTTATTCTGGAAAGGCCTTTGCAGCAGATTACGTTTTAGAACATGTGACAGAGGCCGCTTGATATTAATTATGGTCCAACATGTTAAAATAATTCTAACAAATAGTTCAGTATCCTTGAAACCATATTTACTTAACGCGGACACTGTTGTTTCGTCAAAAATATTTACTACTAAAGAAACCTTTTGGCACTCCAGTGAATTAGGGAAAACACTTTTGAACGACAATTTGGGAGTTGCTTTTATAAATTTATTATCAATTTACTATAAATTTGTCTTAAATCATTAAAGGAAGCTTTCTTAAAGTTATTAAAGTTTTCCTCCGTGACAATTTGTCACAATCATGGATAAATAATTCTATGTATTCCCAAACAGGATAAATGAAAGATTTCTCAACACTTTTCAAGTTAAGCCAATTATTTTGAATATTTAAAAAAAAAATGTACACTATCATAAAGAATAAACGTCTTGGTTGGGTTATTTGGAATCTGAAAATAAAATTTACTGTCTGATGTTTTAGTTATCCCATGAAATATTACTCGATTGACACTGTTGTTGCAAATTACGGACAAAATACAAAGACCACAATCTCTAACCTTAGTAATAACCTTTTTTGTCATTTCAGTTAACTCTGAACCTTTTAACTGTTTTACAAGTATGAGTTTAACTACTTCTTTAAAAGTACCAAAAGCTGAACTAACTACAACCACGGTTTTAGCTAGATTTCCTGAATCGTTTGTGGCTGCTCCAAATAAACGTCCATTTTTAAAGTCTACATTTTCTTTGATGTGGATCTCATCGATTTGTAAATTAACAACTTTCTCTTGATCAGAAAAATCTTTAGTAATGTAACTCAAAAAGTTTAAGTCTTCCTTGTCATTGTTGGGAGAAATGGAAAAAGATGAGGATGGTTTTTGTAAAAATCGAGGATACGGTAAATTAAAATGTTATTTAACCTAATGGCGTTATAACATTTAGTTGATTGTATATAAATTAAAAAAGCATTTAAAATAGTACTAACACTGTAGCCTACTTTGGTTTTTTAAAAAAAGCTAAAACAAATTGATCATGAACTACATTTAGTGTTTTGATGGTAGCTCCTGATATGTCATCATTTTCCTTATTTTCCAGTTCCAGTTTTAACCTTTCAAATAAAGAGTCAGTGTGCTTTACAATCATTGCTATGTCATTTATTGGTTTGAAAAAGTCATTACAAAACTCTATAACTAACTTCAATTGACTCCATTGTGTCAACATGAACTTTTTAAATACTTTGCTACCATCTTCATTGCAAACGTTTGAGTAATTAATCATACCACCATTTATATGTATTTCTAGACATAAATCTTTGCTTATTCTAACGCTAGATCTAACTTTAGGAATTCCACTTGTTTCTAATTTATAAATAAATACAGCAAGTGTCATTAGTAAAAGCAGACCAATCGCAACTAAACTCTATAACTTTATGACTCACGACTTTTGTCAAAACCTCAAAAGAAGTGACTTGGTTTTCTAGCTCTTCTTTTTTCTTGCGACGTTCTTCTTCAGACTTTCTTCTCTTTTCTTCATCTTCTTTCCGCTCATACGGTGACTGACTCATGACTTTTGTAAAAACCTTAAAAGAGACGACTTGGTTTTCTAGCTCTTTTTTTCTTGCGACGTTCTTTTTCAGACTTTCTTCTTTTTTCTTCGTCTTCTTTCCGCTCATCCGGTGACTTCCTTTTTTTAATGGAAGATTTTGACAAATAGGCTGGTAAGTTATGGAATATTGTAAGGACTGCATTGTGGCAAAGTACTGGTCTTGGTTGAACAAACTCTCTCCATTTACCCTCAGCGTCTTTGTATTTTTCAATTTTACTTATATTTTCTTCAGCAAAATGTTTTTTATACACACCTGATGATGATGAAAGGGTCCAGTTGGCACGAGGAAAGGCTCAAATCCAGGAATTCTTCAATTCTGCATCGGTACGGAAAGAAAACTCTGTTAAATATCCTTAAATTTTAATTAGACATGTATAATTAGTCTTACACTCTGGTACACAACAAGTTCTAGGCATGATATATCATTAATAACAAGAGTAAATGTCAGAAACACGAGAGCGTAATGCGCAGACTACAGCCCGACTAGTGCAGTGAGGTAGCGGCTGACAGCTCAGGCTTCTCCGAGCTCGGCGTTGCCAATTTTCACTGGCTGCGGCCTTGTACTAGAGATGGCCTTGGCTGTATAATTGAAAATCTCATTTCTAAAAACTTATTTCACTTGTTGAACTTGTTTTACTAAGTTATCAACCTAATTAGACTTAGTTATTTGACCTAATTAGATCAAACAATCAAAACTCTCACTAGCATATCCTATACATTTCCTGTCTGACTGGTCTGTGAGAAATCATATAATGGTTGTACGGCAATCCGCCTATTGATTTGAACAAATGTCTGTATTTCACGGAGATATCTGAATAAAATCCAAACACTAAATGAGGTGTACTGTACATCAAACAAAGATTTGAAGTTTTCTCTTTATATTGATACAAATATTACCGCCCTAATATAGCGATTGGTTGCAGAAATAGCGAGTTTCAAATGTGCTTTCTCATTCGTTGAAATCTGTCCAATACAAGTGTTTACAAATTTAAATCTTGATGAATCCAATGGTGTACTTATCTTTTTGGTAAAACAAGTCTGTCCAACTATTTTCAGCTTTAGAGAAGTGAAAAGTTTGACTCATTTAGTTGTGCTTTCTCACTCCGCGATTAGCTGTTTAGAAAACTACAATATTAAAACGATGATTACGTCACCTATGTAAATATGCATTTTAGAACAAATTTGTAAATACAAAAAATAGAGTTAAAATCATTCCCTTTCCAGTGGTTTTCGTTTCATTGAGATTGGATGATTTTTAGTGGGTGAAATATTCAATACAAGTAGAGTTGTCAATTGAGTAGTCTCCACTTACGCAGAGCGCTAAGACTGTTCAATTTGACAGTAATTCTTTTACTGTCAAACAAATTATTTTCCAGTTTTGCGTACATTACATAGTCCCTGAAAATACCGCCATTTGAGTTTCTAGCATTCTATCCAATGCTGATATAAAAAAACAGTAATTGGTAACAAAAACCATAGGTAACAAACACAATGCTATTGGAGCCCTTGTAATTCCAAAATTCGGTTCCGCAATTTGGAGATGCTTGAATTTTAACATTTATCCGACAATACTGCCATGGCATACTGGAAAATTCCATCTACACCCAATTCCACGTTCACCGTGTAGTACAGAGCGCCCATAAGCCATGTTATCCTTACGACAGTCTCAGCGATAATAGCCAACTAAAAAACATCAACTCCCATGCTACACTTGGTCAGTTGACGCAACCGCATGACAATAAACGTGATGTTCGCTGTAATGGTAGTAGCATTTCTATTCTCCCGTAAGACCTGTACTGCACGGTGAACGTGGAATCGAGTGTAGTGTTAAACCCATTTTCTACAACTTTCCACTCTTCTTTAGTTGTTGGCACATGGAAATAAAAAAAGGGTTTTTAAATTATTCCGTCCTTGGTCAATATAATCTCAGGTTAAATTAAATTATTTTAACATGAACAAATTATGTAGTCAAAGTTTTAATCTACTTTTTAGTTTTTGTTTGTCCTTTGTTTACGGTATTTTGTGTTTTATTAATTCATTTTAACTATGCCTCTTCCATCTGTTTAGGCCTATACTCAGGATACCCATTCATAAATATAGAGGTTTTTCATCAAAGTCATAATAATATATGTTGTGTTATACTGTATTAATCTAATCCCACAATAACTTTTTTTCGCTTTTATGTTGCAGATTAATGAAGGGCAAGAGATCTTGGATGAAAAGGATAATAATGATTCACCAAAAGTTAATGCAGAAACCTGTTCATCCTCCCCTCCAAAAAAGACAACCCGAAGCCTCATTAATGCCGTGAAAGATCTCGAACATTTACACATATCCATCAATGCTCCTGAGACGAACATTCTTTCGATGTATTTGGTAGTATTGTAGCCAAACAATTAAGAAAGTTATCAGAGGAAAGAGCGCTTTTGGCTCAAACTGTGATTCAAAATTGACGGATTACGGTATTCAAAATTGACTTACAACAACCATCACAATTTATCAAGTCCATCTACGCCATCATCATACTTTGTACGTTCACCATCACTCTCATCGAATCCTCAATACCAGTCTTCACCACAGTCAAGTGACACATACAGCAGTCATCAATGTCTCAATACCAGTCTTCACCTCAGTCAAGTGACACATACAGCAATCATCAATGTCTCAATACCAAATGTTACCACAGTCTGACAACAGTGCAAGTGAATACAGTCGTACAAACTCCTCTGATATACTGGTCTGGCTTATGCTGCCACTTTCCATTAACTTTTGATTTGGAAAACTTAGTATTTGTAATGTTCTTATAATTACTGTAATTACTTAATTCAAATATTTTGAATTAATATCTACTTCAATAGAAATATTAGTTTTAATTCACTTACCTTTGTGCCAGTCTGACGAAATCGGAATCGTACTGGGGCTACATAAAAACTGCACATGAATTTATTTAAAAAAAATATATATATATGAAGTGACCAAAAGTTATTATTATGAGATCCTGATTACATTAGTTGGAGAAACCTAGAAATCTGAATTATCCATTAACAAGCAAAGACACAAAGAATACAAATTAAATGATGTAATCAACAATTTGTTTATTAAACAAAAATTGTTATTTCAAAAGTTATACGCCCTTAGTTTTAAAGAAAAAGATATTAATATGCCCTTAATAGAAAATGTACAAAATATGGTTTTACGAAAAGAAAAACCCTCCCTTACTAAATATTAAAGATTAAGAAAACCCCACCCTTTGTTAATGAAACTAGTTAGTTTAATACAGTATTCATAGTTTAATAACAAAGAAATTATTGCAACTATAACAGTTACCAAAACACACAAGTTTTTGTGACATACATGCAACACTTGTATTAAATGTAAATACTTAATTACATATATATATATATATATATATATATATATATATATATATATATATATATATCGTTGGCCAACCTTTGATTAAAAAAATAATTCCTGAAGTAAAATCAAATAAATTTTGCTTTATTATATAATTTTTATGTGTGACGTCAAAAGAAATAATTTAGAATGAGGCCCTAGGGTCCTGGATATACAAAAATTTGCTGTAGCTCACCACCCTAGTAAAAAGTACACAATTTATTGTTAAAAAGTTTCATTAGCCTTTCTTAAAATTAGTGACATTGTCCAGTTTTATATTAATTAATTTGTATGCCTGTATTATTTTGACTTGTGGTCTAGACAAAAATCATGCTGCTATTCAGAAAATTTGAAGTTATTTTATAGCTAAACTTATAAAAAAGCTACACCTTGCAACGATCTACCACACTCTGCTCGCCCACCTACTTCTTACAATTTAACTAATTAGAGTTTTCAATTAATTAAATTGATCACCTTTGTGAAAATTCCTTTTTAGTGTTAAGGATAAAAAAAGTTGCATTAACTACCCCGATCCCTAGCTTGCATAAAATTTAAAAAGTTCCAAATCTTTCAAAAAATGTTTATACTAATATTTCTATATACAGTAGAACTTGGATAATTCGAACGTTTTTAATTCGAAATCGCCGTTAATTCGAAGTTTTGGGTCGGTCCCTTGAACTTTATATAATATCAATAAAAAAAAATGATGGATAATTCGAAGTCAACTTCTATAATTCGAAGTTTTTTTATGCACAATAAAGTAAAATCGTGTGCTGTGAAAGGGATCGCTAAATAAACAGGTTACTGTGCGGCGACAGAGGGGGAGGAAATAGTCTAGACGCTATTGTTTGTACGCGCTACGAATTCCGAGAATTGTCCCTTCCGAGAATTCTTAGGTACTGTAGGGTGTACATTTGTCTATCGTATGCTTTGTTCAGTCTCAGTCTGTTGTTACAGTAGTGTGCCTCTTGCTGCAGTAGTTAGTCAATTGTGTTTTGAAAGTGATTGTTTGTTCGAGTGATCACAATGTCTTTAAGTAAACAACGCGTTCAATACAAGACATTAACTTTTTGTGAAAAAGTTGCTGTTATTCGTGAGGTGGAGAAAGGTCTCAAGAAGAAATGTGACATTGCTAAGGAGTATGGGATAGCACCCACTACAGTGTCTACTTTTTTAAAAAATAAGGAAAAAATATTAAGCAGTGCTTTGAGTGGAAATGGAAAGGATCGTAAAAGAGCCAGAGAACCAGATCACCCTGAAGTGGATGAATGTATGCTGAAGTGGTTTAAACAAGCTCGGGACAAAAACATTCCATTATCTGGGCCCCTTGTTCGAACGAAAGCAGAAGAGTTTGCTACAGGTTTGGGGAAAAGTGGTTTTAAGGCGAGTACCGGTTGGTTGGACGGATTTAAGGAAAGGAACAACATTACCTTTAAGTCTGTGTGCGGTGAAAGTGCTAGTGTTAACCAAGAAGCTGCAAATGTTTGGAAAGACGATGTTATGAAAATGATCGAAGAAACCCCGGCAAAAGACATTTTTAACGTAGACGAAACGGGTTTGTTTTTTAAATGTACACCGGACAAAACTTTGACTTTTAAAGGAGATCGCTGCAGTGGAGGGAAAAACAGTAAAGAAAGACTAACTTTGTTGGTCGGAGCCAATATGGATGGTACCGAAAAGTTGCCTTTACTAATGATAGGCAAATCCGCAAATCCAAGATGTTTTAAAAACATAAAATCAAAACCACTCGAATACAAATCGAACAAAAAAGCTTGGATGACAGCAGAGCTGTTCAAAGATTGGCTGTTAAATCTCGACAAAATCTTTCGTAAACAGAACAGAATAATAATCTTGTTTATTGACAATTGTACTGCGCATAAATCTATCCCACTTATGAACAACATTAAGGTTATTTTTTCCCCCCCAAATATGACTTCAGTTGTACAGCCAATGGATCAAGGCATTATAAAAAATTTTAAGCATTTTTACCGACGGCTTATTGTACAAACGCTGTTAACAGATTCATTGGACAACAAAAATTTAAAGATCGACATTCTTCAAGCAGCAAGAATGTGCCACAATGCATGGTCACAAGTTACCAAAACAACGATAGCAAATTGTTTTAAAAAAGCTGGGTTTGTTAAAAAATCTGACCAGCATCCAATTGAGCTTTTAGAAGAAGATGTTCCCCCTCTACCTGTCGGATGGGAAGAAAATACGCACGTCACCTTTGAGGAGTACGTTAGTTTAGACGAACAAGTAGAAGTGTGTGGAGAACTTTCTGATCAGGACATTTTAGCAGAAGTGAAAAACAAAAATTGTGCCGAATTGTCGGATTTAGAAGATGTTGAAGCTGAAGTTGAACAGTCTCCAATCCCGACTACGTCTGAAGCCGTTCAGCAATTGCGTGAATTTCGGCGGTATATTGAAGGACAAACAAATGTAAGTGAAGCTGTTTTTCATTCACTTAACGTTCTTGAGGATTTTGCAAATCTAAAAAGAATTAATTCTAAAAGACAATCGAACATTTCACAATATTTTGTTAAAGTTTAATTTAGTGTATAAATGTACATATTCATACTGTTTAAAGATTTTCTTGTGGTTATGTACGGGAATACTTATTATTAATTCTTCATTGATTACCATTAAATTTTTTTGTACTAAAATTAAATATATTTTTATTATTTTACTTAAATATTTTTAAAACATTATTAAACTTACTGCATATAATAAAATAGCATCATTTACTTTTGATTTGTGAAAATAAAACTTATACTATAACCATATGCAACATAGTTTTTATTTCAAGCATTTTGAGCTAACCTAAAACTTGAAAAAAATTTAACTTTTATAATTCGAATTTTTGGATAATTCGAATTTTTTCATTGGTCCCTTCAGGTTCGAATTATCCAAGTTCTACTGCTTGCGTGATGAGTTTGCCACTGTACAGATTTCACCATTTTTTAATGAATTTTAACCATAAAAATTTCTTGAGTTATTGGCACATGTGCACTTTTAAATACTTCAATTTTTTATTAAAATTCCTTGAATCACAACACTTTCCTATTATACATTCCAATCTCCATTACAAACTTTAAAAAAAAAACATTTCTAATCGTGGATTACATAGAAATACACAGATTTCTATAAAATTTTAACTTCTTCCTATTTACTCACACTATCAGCCATTTTGACTAGCTTGTAGAAGAAGGAAGACTCTTGCCTTCTCTAACTTCCGATATTGCAGCCATGTTGCCAACTTGCTTGCACTGTTGTCAAATTGTTTTTTCTTGTTAACACAAACTTTGATGTTATATATGTTACGTATTTTATATATTTTGGAATGGGAAAACTGATTATTGTTTCTTTTCTTTTGTTGCTATTGTCACTCTTTTGTATTATTTATACCAGTCAAACTGTTTTTATATATATTTATTTCTGCCTTTTGATTATTAAATGACTGTTATTATTTTACTTTGTTTAATTTATGTATTTCTTTTTGCGTCTGTTTTTATTTAAATATGAAAATTATTGCGTCTTATATTTTTATATGCATATATGATGCTTACTGTATTTATTTACTTTAACCAAGTTATTTTCTCGTCTGCATTGGCCATGTGTGTTACAATTTTTGAAATTGAACCGCTTAGTGGAAAAAGGGAATAACTGATCTTAACCCTTGTTTTCAGAAATTAAAAAAGAATGTTCAAAAATGTTTCCGGTAGACTTTGAAAAAAAAACTTTGAACATAAAAAATTTCCTTTTATATCTAAAGAAACTTTATATAAGTACATCTGTAAAATTCCCCCCCCCCTGAAAGCCAATAATAATTTTTATTTTTTAAAAAGTTATTCCCTTTTTCTGCTCACTTTGTTAAAATATAATTTTTTATTTTTAGAATCTCTTATTTATCATTTACTGCAAGTTACATTGACATTGTTTAAGGTTAAAATGATTTAAACTTATGAACAGTATTTTTAAGACAAATTTATTTTAACATAACTTTATTTAAGAATTTTAGACAGTTGTACAGTTCAGAAAGATTAGTCTCTATTATTCATCATCTTCTGCCCCATTTTTAGTTTTCCACAATAAAATCTTTGCATAAAATTCCCTCTGCTGTTCAGGAATATATTTTATTATTTGTTTTACATCATTTATCTTTTTTTCATCAATTCCCACAGAACCACTGTATGCTTTGTCGGATGGAAAATGCAATTCTGTTGGATTCACCTTCAAAAGTTTAAAAATAACCTCTTGTAAACCATCAATAAATTCTGATGTACTTATGTATCCTTTTGATAGTGAACTGTACTTAAGTTGTTTATATTTACTTATTGAAAATTTAATCTTCTTGTCTTGTAGAGAATTGCTTGATTTTTTGAAATATTGGGGCCACCAGTCTTTAAAATTCAATATTTCATCATTTGAAACTTCGTATACAACAATGGGAGAGTCTTTTTTTCTAGCACTAGCTATCATGTCATTGTACTCAGAAGGCAAGTAAACTCGGTCATATTTCCTTATGACACGTTTTACACATGCAAAATTCCGATCACATGCCAAAAAGCTATGTCCTCGTACAGGAAAGTACTGAGAAATGTTGTTAAATTTTTCAGTCACTGTGAATCCTGAAAGTAGTCTTGTTAGGGTATGGTTTCGATTCTGACCACCGCAAGCATCACTAAAGACATGAAGCTCGCTAACACACTCTGGCAGAAAATTGTTTATATAGTGACTTAGGAAACTACATACCTCATCAGGTCCTTTGTTCACCACACCCTCGTGATAAGTGTAGAAGACTGAAGTATTGTCTGATAAGTTATGTATACAAAATACATACATCCATAGCTTGCGGAGATAGAACATCTCTTGAACAGGAAGGAAGGGAAGTGGTAGATTTTGCATGTAGTCGAACACCAATCCCGTGATTGTCTTATCTTCTTTGCACAAATCTGTTATCTCTTGTAGCTTATTGTAAAATTTTTTAGCTCTTCTTTTGTGCACTAAAAGCTCACCAACAGCTACCCGTTTGGTGTTTTCATTAAGAAAAGGGGACTTAATTTTGGTGTTTAGGTCCTCACATGGACTGCAAACATCTACTTGTGGTCGACCAAACTTATATCCGTAGTTTTGACGGAAATGTTTCAAGTAGTATTCATACTTAATGACATTAACCAAATCAGGGTATTTCTTCAAAAAGAGTTCATGCATTTTATTTACATTTAAATCACTATCAAGGTAAGAAACCTGAACCGCTTTATATTTTGAAACTTTTACTGGAAATTCGTTGATATGAGAATCAATTTTTGCAGTGATATGTGGATCTATAAGATTTCCCCGATTTCTATGTTTGCTTCGGTTATCTACAGGGGTTTTGTTTTGCGCAACCAGTGTTGATAACCGAAAAACTGCCTTATTTGAAACACTGTGTAAGCTAAGAAACGCCTTTCGACATATTTTTACACTTTCTGTGTTTTTCATTGCAAAATAAACAGATGAAGAAGACTTTTTATTAAGGCTATCATTATTTGCTGTTTTATTTTTTACATCAAAGCGGTCTATTAGGCCCATCAAAAATGTGTCTTGCTCGTTTTTTGATTTTCGTGAATATAAATTTATTATAATCTCATTTTTATCTTCGGCATTAAATTTAGAAGTACATTTATCTCGGCACTCACAATTTGGTCCAGAAGCTTTGGCTGGGACTAAATTTCCTCTGCTGTTCACATACTCCTTACCTTCTCTTCTGGCTATCTTCAGTTTCTCTTTTTTATGATCGGAAGTATTTACCACACCTTTCCTCCTCTTAAGCTGAGGCGTTTCATCTTCCGAAGAACTCATTGTAAGATATACGGTCTATACCTAGCCTAAATTGCAGCTAATACTTAACCTAAAATGCACAGTGTAATACAACACCACTCCAAATTAATTATTAATATAGGTTAGTTTCTTCATAAACTTCTCAGTATCACTTATGTTTTAGTAACCACTTAAATACATAAAATGTTGATTAAACCACTTCACTTTGATTAATGAACAATAAAAGATATAGAATAAAGCTAAAAAATAAAAAAATTGCACAGATTATAAACAGACCATGAGTCAACAAGAAATGTCTGTCATCAGCTGTGAGCCTGCAACAAAACCAGCCACTAGCGCAGCGTTGAGTGGAAAAAGGAAACTACTTGCTTAGTTATTCCCTTGTTCCACTCACAGATTTACAAACATGTGATTTTAACTGGTATGGGAGTATAGACTTATTTCCTTTTTGTGCTCAGCAGATGGGTCTACATTTAAGGAACAAAATGGCTATCTTAGTTCATTTTACCAAAAAAATTAGTTATTCCCTTTTTCCACTCAGTGGTTCAATTAATTGTAAGAGTGACGTCTGATTGGAAGGCAGTTTTAGAAAGTTAAAATCTTGAGAATCAAAAGGTATCTTTATATTATTATCAAAATATTTCTGTTGAGCGGTATTGAGCTTTAGGCAAGTGACAAAGTTGAGTCATTTCTTTGGGTTTTATTCGCGCAGCATTAGCTTTTCAGAAAACTACAATTTTAAAACAATGATTATTTATGTAAATATATGTTTTAGAATAAATTTGTAAATACAAAAATTAAAGGTTAAATCATTTCCTTTCCAACGGTTTTTGTTTTATTGTGATTAGATATATTTTAGTGGGTGATTGAAATATTCAATTTCCCCCAATAGGCCAAGCGCTATGACTGCTCAAGTGAGCATCCACAAACAACACTTGTAGGGTTAAGTACTTAGGTTTAGGTAAATTTGATTTTGGCTCAAAAGTATCAATAAAGATCTCATATATTTAACAAAACATCAAATACTGATAGGTACTATCAGCATACGTATAAGCGGCAGGCAACAGTATAACCCCACCTTCGTAAAGAAAATATAAACAAACAAATGAGTCACCACATCATACGCATTTTACTGATAATGACAGTCTTCGAATTTCGGTAAATAGTTTAAGTTAAGAAATGAAAAGCATCAGTAATATCTAGGTATTAAGTACCTTTGTATAATATGGTATGATGTGATTCACAGTCAGGAGCACGAAATAAGGCGGGTGAGAATTTTTGCGCTGTTGCCAGACTGGCAAAGCGAGGAACGGTCGAGAATCGCTTGCTCTGCGGCATGATCTGGCAATACTGGATGTTTGTTATCCCTTGAGTCATTGGTGGTCCAGCCGGTTTCCAGGGGAGGGGCTGTCTGCTATTCCGGGGGGTGCTTGAAAATGTCTTATTAGACTATTTCAAGAGCACTTTAAGAATTTATTATCTTAGAGGAAATTAATATGATTAGGCCTATTAAGAACGTGACATGAAAACCTTTTTATTTTATTCAGACACACTTACATTTGGTTCTTATTTTATTTCACATAGCACAAAAAAGCAAAATAAAAAGCTGTAATAGTTTAACATATAAAAGAAACCGAAAATTGGGAAAGATTTTTCATGTTTAAAGGGACACAACCAAGTAACTTATTGGCCTAAAAAAACAAAGTCAATCTTCCTTTTCTTTTTCTTAGCAAGTTTATCCACAACTTTGTCAGCAATTACTGTGTGGTTGTTTAGCAGTGCTAATGCTAAAAGTATATCCTCTCTCAATGTTGTTC
>JAGFPH010005052.1:68726-105149 GCA_018207615.1 Philaenus spumarius | reverse complement strand
TTTTTAAGAAATTTTTATGGAAATTTTAGTCAGCTGATAGCTGACAGTTATTTGTTTACAACTGTTAGTCAACTAAACATTTGAGTGCTATAATACGTTTTTTGATGATACGTGTGTGTACGTGTTGTGTTGTGTTGAGTTTGTATGTGTTTTGATATATTTTTGAAATGTTTAAACATTGTTCAAACGAGTTTAAGAAAATTGAAATACCAGGGGATGGAAACTGTCTCTTTAGCTGTATTTCTTTAATACTTTATGGAATCATAACCACATCAGAAGAAGTCCGATCAGAAATTTGTGAATTTATTACATCTAATTGGGACCAATTCTCCAACTTCATAAGCGGTGACGACACATACGTAGGAAATAATTTAAAGGATGCAACATCATATTTTCAGTATATGTCAAGGGATAAGGTATATGGAGGAGGACCTGAAATTCTTGCAGCATGCATTCTGTATAATATTAATATTACAGTTTTCAAGATAAATCAGCCTCCTATAACATTTTCAAGTCCGGATAATGCCTCCCAGTCATACAATTTATTATTTACTGGAGATTCCATGGATGGATCAGGACACTTTACTTTCCTTCAAGAAAAACAACCTAATAGCTCTGAAGTGGATATGATAACAGAAGAATCGCCTGGAAAAGCAGAAATAACAGGAAAAGTAAATAAAATAAAAAGAAAGAAAGTGAAACAATCATGGAGAAAAGAACTTTTGAAAAAGAAAGCAGCAACTAATGTATTTAGAGGCTCAATTGAAACCTCTGAGGAAAAACAAAGGAGAAATAAACAAAATAAAGAAAATATGGAATTGTGTAGAGCAACTGTTGAGACGCCTGATGACAAAGAAAAAAGAAATGCAAAAAACAAGGCATATATGGAAAACAAACGGAAAAACGAATCTACTAATGAATCGGACTTGAGGCGAAAAAGAAATAAAACCCGTACTGCCGAAAGAAGAACCAACGAAACAGCTGAAGAATCACACATTAGGAGGACAAAGGACAATGAACGCTCAAAAACTGTTAGAAATAAGAAATGGGTCGGAAGAGAGAAAGCGGCATTTAATTATGACCCAAACGTAAATTATGCAAATGATGATTTGGTATCTATAGGGCAGATGAACATAACCTGTAAATATTGCAAATCAATAAAATGGAATGGCGAAGCGCCTGGATTATGCTGTAGAAATGGGAAAACGTCCCTGCCGACACTATGTGCTCCACCTGAGCCTCTAAATAGTTTACTTTTATGGAATAATTCAGAAGCAAAAGAATTTCAGAATAACATTAGGGCGTATAACTCCTTATTTCAAATGACCTCTTTCGGAACTTCAAAACAAATACAGGAAGAAGGATTTATGCCCTCATTCAAAGTTCAGGGACAAATTTATCATTTGATTGGGAGTCTGTTACCTGAGCAAAACGAAGAGCCGAAATTTATTCAGATATACTTTATATCTGATATGGACAAACAGGCCGAAACAAGGCAAAAATATATTCCTACGACTAAAATTGAAACAGTGATTCAACTGCAGGAAATGTTACATCATCATAATGCATATGTAAAAAGCTTCAAACTAGCCGTTGAAAGAGTAACCCCTAATTGCAAAATCGTCATAGACGCAGATCGAGTACCAGAGGGTGAGCACCGTAGAAGGTTTAACGACCCGACGACTTCAGAAGTCGCTGTACTTTTAGTTGGAGAACAACATGAAAAACGAGATATAGTACTGCAGTTAAGGTCTGGAAATCTTCAAAGAATAGCAGAGACACATCGAGCCTACGACTCTTTACAATATCCATTGATTATGTGGCAAGGGGATGATGGGTATCATTTCAACCTGTTCCAAACAAACCCTGTAACTGGTGAAAAATGTCAAAAGAGAATATCAGCGATGGACTTTTACTCATATAGGTTCATGGTAAGAGCTGATGATTTCAACCTGATGCTTCATTATAAGACTCTATTGCATCAGTTTGCAGTTGACATGTATGCAAAGATTGAAGCTGAAAGATAAAGATATATTAGATTGAATCAGAAAAAGCTAAGAGTAGACGAGTACGCTCATTTAAAAGACTCAATAAATAATGATGGCAATTCTGAGAATTTGGGCCGCTTAGTAATTCTCCCTTCCTCCTTCACAGGCAGTCCTCGCTATATGCACGAGAAGACGCAAGATGCAATAACGTATGTAAGAAATTATGGTCGTCCAAGCCTTTTTATTACATTTACCTGCAATCCAAAATGGAAGGATATTACTGATAATTTGTTCGAAGGGCAGAAACCTCATGATAGACACGATTTGATTGCCAGAGTCTTTCATTTGAAGATAAAATCACTCATGAATGTAATTTTTAAAGGTAAAATATTTGGAAGTGTGCAATGCTACATGTATACAGTTGAGTGGCAAAAACGTGGTTTACCTCATGTCCATTTACTTTTATGGCTACATGAAAAGATTCACATGGAGGAAGTCAATAGCATTATTTCGGCTGAACTTCCTAACTCGGAAACAGACCCAGAGCTATACAGAATTGTGACAAAACATATGTTACATGGGCCCTGTGGTGCTATCAACCCTAGGTCACCATGTATGAAAGATGGGAAATGCACCAAACAGTATCCTCGACAGTTTATTAATGAAACACAATGCAGCAATGGTGGATATCCATTATATCAAAGGAGACCCCCATATGAAGGTGGGTGCTGTGCAACTATTAAAGTAAAAGGTATGGATGTTGACGTTGACAATAGGTGGGTTGTTCCATATTCACCAATTTTAAGCCGTATGTTTGACTCACATATAAATGTAGAGTTTTGTGCATCAGTCAAGTCAATAAAGTATGTTTGCAAGTATGTCAACAAAGGTTCTGATATGGCAGTGTTCCATTTGAAGGACACAGAAAATGAAAATCCACAAAATATGAATGATGAAATCCAATCCTACGAACTTGGAAGATATATAAGCACTAACGAAGCTTTTTGGAGAATTTTCAACTTTACAGTACACGAACACTATCCTCCTGTAGTCCACCTCAGTGTACACTTAGAAAACGGACAACGTGTCTACTTTACTGAAGAACACGTAGAACAACAAATGGAAAAACAAAATGATACCACTTTGACAAGCTTCTTTAATCTTTGTAAGAATGATGACTTTGCTAAACAACTGTATTACTATGAGGTGCCCAGATATTACACATGGAACAAGACCAACAAATCCTGGCAAAAAAGAAAAGTAGGCCATCCTGTACCTGAATTTGAAGGTATAAAAGAAAGCTGTGTGTTAGGTCGCATATATACAGTACATCCTCTTAATTCAGAATGTTTTTTCTTGAGATTACTTCTACATGATGTAAAAGGGCCAACAAGTTTCAGTGACTTGAAAACATTTGATGGTACAGTTTGTGAAACCTTTCGCCAGGCATGTCAGATGAGGGGTTTACTTGAAGACGATGCTCATTGGGAGAAAACACTAGAGGAGGCAGCTGCGGGTGACTCGCCTAAGAAATTAAGGTCATTATTTGCTGTAATGCTTCATGTTTGTGGAATTTCAAACCCTCTTCAGTTGTGGGAAAAGTTCAAAACTAACATGGCGGAAGATATTTTGGAAGAATTGAGACACCTAGATCCAGAATTGACCATTGCCTTCACAGAAGAGATTTTCAACAAAACTCTAATTCTAATTGAAGACAAATTAAGAGATCTAGGATCTACAGACATTACTCTATTTGGTTTGCCACGCCCAAATAGAGAATCATTTCCTGAGGTGTGTGTAGAAATATTAAGAGAAACAAGTTATGATCAAAATGAACTTTTGACATACATGTTGGAAAATGAAACTAAACTTAATAATGAGCAAAAAATTGTGTTTGATGAAGTTACTAATGCAGTATTTTCAGGTTGCAGTAAGATAATATTTTTAGATGCTCCAGGGGGAACTGGAAAAACATTTTTGTTGAACATGATCCTGGCAAAAATACGATCTGAAAAGAAAGTTGCTATCGCAGTTGCTTCTTCAGGCATAGCCGCAACTTTATTGAATGGAGGCAGAACTTCCCATTCCGTATTTCAGCTTCCACTTAACTTAGCAAATACTGAAAATGCCACTTGCAATATCAGTAGAAGCTCAGGAAAAGCAAAGTTATTACAAAAATGTGAGCTAATTATATGGGATGAATGCTCAATGTCTCATAAATCTGCTTTAGAAGCACTTGACAGAACATTAAAAGATCTAAGAAAAAATGAGGAATTAATGGGTGGAATAACACTGCTGTTAGCTGGAGACTTTAGGCAAACTCTACCTATTGTACCACGTGGCACAAAAGCTGATGAATTACAGTCATGTCTGAAAATGTCGTATTTGTGGGGAAAGATTCAACACCTACACTTGAGCACAAACATGAGAGCAAAACAAACTGGTATTTTTGAATCAATTATTTTTTCTGAAACTCTTTTAAAGGTTGGTGAAGACAAATTACCTAAAGACAAATCAGATGGAACCATATTAACCACCTCAATTGGTGGCCAGCTGGTTAACACAGAAGACGAGCTAAAAGAATTTGTTTTTCCTAATGTTGAGATCAACTTTGAAGATACCAACTGGCTGAGCCAGCGGTGTATATTGGCACCAAAAAATGAACAAGTCAATAAAATAAACTATGATCTCTTACAAAAAATTCCAGGGCTGAATTATGAATACAAATCGGTAGATACGGTCGTTCAAGACGAGGACACAGTCAACTATCCAGTAGAATTTTTGAATTCTATAGACGTATCTGGAGTGCCCCCGCATATTCTTCATTTAAAGAAAGGAGTCCCAATAATACTTTTAAGAAACTTAGACCCTCCTTTATTATGCAATGGTACAAGGCTGGTAGTGGAACGTTTAATGACACATGTGATAGAGGCAATGGTGATGACCGGTCGTTTTAAGGGAGAACGTGTTTTCATACCGAAAATTCCAATAATACCAACAGATTTTCCATTTCAATTCAAACGGATTCAATTCCCAGTTCGATTATGTTTTGCAATGAGTATTAATAAGGCTCAAGGCCAAACTATGGATACAGTCGGAATAAATTTAACAAAACCATGTTTTGCCCATGGACAGCTTTATGTTGCATGTACAAGGGTTGGAAACCCTAAAAATCTGTATATACTAGCACCAGGTGGCAAAACCAAAAACATAGTATATTCTGAAGTGTTTAAAAATTAGTTTACACTCTTGAGTTTTCAAATAAAAATATTATTGTACACTAATCTGACTACACGTTTCATTGTTTCATATTACATTTTACGAATATATGCTTAAAACTCATGCCGTTTTAGTTATACTGAAATATATTTCTTAACAAATCTTATTATAAACTCCGAGTGAAACCGGGGTACTCAGCTAGTAATAAATAAGAAGGTTTTTAAGAAAATTGTATGAAAGGTGTAGTCAGCTGATTGTTCAGTATTTGTACAGTTATTGTTTACAACTTTTAGTCAACTAAAAATTTAAGTGCACTGGCACCTAAATTAGACATATGGGTAAAACAGCAATACAAATATACAGAAAAGGAGATGTTAGCTATTTTATTCTGTTTACAGAAAGCAAGAACATTAGTTTTAGGACATAAAATCAAAATTATAACAGACCATCAAGCTCTAACGTTTATTAAAAAATGTCGTTTATTAAATTCAAGACTATCCAGATGGATTCTATTAATTCAGGAATATGACTTTGAAATAGAACATTGCAAAGGAGTTGAGAATATTGTAAGTGACACCCTAAGTAGGAATCCATGCGATACAAAAACTACAAATTTAGACGATGAAAACCACAAAATTATAATATCATATTTAGAACGAATAGTAGACCAAAATTTCATACAAAATTTAAAGAATTTAAATATTAAACAAAATGAAAATGAAGATACAAGAGCTATAATTGATAACATCCAAAATTACGAAAATGTATATAGATTAGAAGAAGGGGTACTTTTTAGGAAATGTAATGAAAAGTGGAAAATTGTGATACCACAGAATTTAGTTTATAAGTTGGTAATTGCATGCCATGAATATTATTTACATTGTGGTGTTGCAAAATGCACTAAAATTATACAGGAAGATTTTACATTTAACAAAATGAACAAACAAATTAAGAATATAATTAGGGTATGTGAATTGTGTCAGAAATGTAAGAGTACGAACCAGACAAACTTTGGAGAGATGAAAAGTATAAAAACTAACAGACCAAACGACCAAATTTCGATTGATTTTTATGGACCGCTGCCAACAGGAACAGGAGGCGTTAAGTATTTATTTGTAGTTATGGATACCTTCTCAAAATTTGTTCAGGCCTACCCATTAAAAAAGGCAACCACTATGAGTGCAATTAAAAGTATGCAAGCATATATATCAAGATATGGTAAGGTAAATAGAGTACAATCCGACCATGGTACGCAGTTCACAAACAAACGTTGGGTTAAATATTTGACAGACAACAACATAATACCAATATATTCACCAGTAAGGAGACCTAACAGCAATATGGTTGAACGAGTACACAAAGAAATTGGAAGATGCCTAAGAACATATTGTCACAATAACCACAAGACTTGGAGTAGATATATACCAATCATAGTAACCTATTTAAATGAAATACCACATGACACTACAGGGTACACCCCAAATGAGTTGCAGTTAAATATAAAAACACCTAGATTTTGGCATCACATTTTAAATTTTGGACTTTTGGAAGAAGAAAATATAAATTTAGAAATTAAAATTGAATTGGCAGGACAACGAATTAGAAGGAAAGGAAAAATTAGGAACCAACGTTACAACAACCAACATAAATTAGTAGAATTTGAGACAGGAGAAAAGGTGTTGCTAAAAGAAACTGGTTATTCACACCAAGTCAGAGGAGAAATGTCGAAACTATTCATGATTTATACTGGACCATACATAATCAAGGAGAAGATTGGGAAATCCACCTATATATTGGCATATATTGATAGACCAACAAAATTAAAAGGAATGTTCCACATTACCAGTATTAAGAAATATTATGAGAAAACTTCAGATAGGGAACTACATTAAAGTTAGATAAAAATATGTAAAGGGAGATTGCAGTAGGAAATTTAATTAAACAAAGTGTTGCTTAGATTTCTGATAATTATAATTAGTTAATTTTCAAAGTTGTATAATTGTAAAGTTTATGATGTTTATGTTCAGTAGTTTTAAGAAATGTTAATTGTTAATAAGAAATGTATATAAGTAGGCTTAGAGCAAAATGTTATGAAAAGAAATTTATAATTTATTAAAAATTTTCAATTTTATAAAAATTTTAAATTTGGAGGACAGTTATAACATTTTGACCCAGTTGAGTAAGAACAAACTAGTAAAAGATTAAAGGATCCTGGCAAACCAATTTAAAAGAATGTAAAACAATATTATTAAGATAGCCTAAATTTAACCTCAAAATTTCGATCTAGACAAAATTATTCAAAGGACAAATAAATTCACATCAGGAAACTAAATATATAATAAAATAACGATAAACACTCTTATTATTAATAAATAACACTTAACTTACCTTTTTTTTTTATATATACAAACCAAATTTAATTTACAAGCAGACGTGAGCCTAAAATAAAATTCGAAATGTTTCACATTTCAAATTTTATTAGCGTATAAGTTTATTCATGTAATATAGATTGTAATAGAATTAGATTTCAAAATTGTGTATAGTTTATTAATTAAGCAAGGTGTTGTAAATAATTAGAAAGGTGTTTAAAATCAAACAAGTGAGGTTATTGGCGAATGTGCTGAAAGATACAAGTTGTGCTAATCCAGACGGTACATCGATTACATCCGTAGATGAATGTTGAACAGCTGTTCCTACGATTATATGCGCGAGTGAATAAAAACATTTATATATCCTACGATAAAGCAGATAATTATTTATTTCGATAAACTAAGACTTGTAAAAACAATATCAGTGTGAATATCAAATAAAAACATAAACATTTTCAACAGAAAACAAAATAAATAAATTTTCATATATTTTGTGTAAAAACACCGGCCACCAAAGTAATTAAGCAACAGAAACAATTGTTAGAGATTCTCATGACGGCACTGTTTTTTCAGAACCGGTATATTTGAACAAAATGGCTTTTCAGTTGTTGTATAAGGCTTGGGAGCATTCAGACGTGCTTTGAGGATCAAAAATATAATTTAGCGTAAAAGTAATTAAAAATCTCAAGAAAAACAAACATCAATCAAATATAACTACAGCCAAGAGCAGAAAAGGATCTTAAACATTTCAAATAAAACTAATAATTGGTAAAGTACCATTTTAAACACGAACTGATATAAGGTAATATCCAGCCAATTTCATTTAACCATCCATAAGAACAGTGACTTTATTTGCAGTGAAAACAATTATTCAAAATTCAATATAATCAAAGTAATTTCATAAACACCTTTAGGACTTAGAACATTTTAACATTTATAGCATTAACTAGTTTTAGATATAATTATCCTGTATAGATTTAAGATTTTGTTACTGATTGTACATTTAATAGGCCAGGATTCCTTTAACCCGAGGTTTAAGAGTCATAAAAATAAATTTAATAATCTTATAAATAAGTGCTCTACATATTAATACAGATAATTTTGTAAAAGTATAATTTGAAACTTAGCCTACTTGTTAAAGAATAAAGAACTATTTGTAATACAAAGGCCTAATTTCATTTGTCTTTTAAAGTAAGTGTTGATCTTAATATTACAGAAGATCTTAATATTACAGAATATATTATTATTCAAATCATTAAATATTATTATAATAAAGGAGAGAATAATAGAATCTACTTTTATAAATTGGCTTCCACAACTAGTGGGGCATTATTAAAAAGAGAATATATCATGAACTCTTATTATAGTATAAATAAGGCATATAATAATACGCATTTTGTGAAAAAATGAGACTTCTACGATCAAATTTAATTATTTTATTTGTAAAACTGTAATAATAGTCCTTAGGTTATGTTTTGTTATGAGTGGTGTCGGTAAAAACCATTTAATTAATATATTTAAATTAAACTTAACACACGTATAAATAAAATATGTATGCACATTCTGTGAAAAATTCAGCTAGATACGATAAAATGTCATTATTGTATTTATTTGTAAAACTATTATCCATATATGAATAAACCATAATTATTTACATTTATATTAGTGCTAGCGTGTAGTCGGTTAAATGTATTTTTCTTGTAAATTAGTTAATAGATCTAAATGAAATATAATACACGTATAAATGAAGTACATTCGGTGAAAAAAATTGACCCATTACACATTTTATCAGGATGTTAAATGCAGTTGTCAAATACTGCTATTTGAATGAATTAGTTATTGCATACTATGTTTTGATAGGTTTGTTTTGTATACAACGGTTAGTTTGCATATTTAAATATTAAAGTATTGTGTTAATTTTGATATATCATGTTAATACATACATTTTTTATAAGTACATCAAATTTCATTAAAAATTGGTAAATAGTTTTAGAGAAAATAAGGTTTTACTAAACACGCGTTTTCAATATCTGAAAGTGTACATGAAAGGCTGAGAAGCCAAGGGGTATAAGTGTAGTGAAGTTAGTTTGGAGAAAACTCAGTTTAAAGTTAAACTGTTATAATGAAATACAGGTAAAACCATGATCACTTAAACAAGTATATTTTTAATTGCTAGGTCCTAGACTAACATAATAACAAAGATTAATTTAATTTTCATCCTATTTTCTTTGTTATCAGCCATTATTTGATAAAAGTTGTCACTTGTACCCCTGGGCTGTTAACACATTCACTGCTAAGGACGCACATGTGAGCTTGACACTGAACACTATGAATAGCGACCGACACACAGTGCATTGCACGCCAACCCCTGTATTGAGGGTATTTTCAATACATAATGCATTGCGTGTTTCGCAAGCCAACCCCCGTTTTTTTGAGTATTTTCAATACACAGAGCATTGCGTGCTTCGCACGCTAATTTTAAACCTATGTGCTATGGACGCACATGTACGACCACTTTAAAATATAAGTGATTATTGCGCATAAATGTTCAAAAATAAAAAATAAACTAATTTCTATACTCATTTAGGCTATAAATATAAAAAATAAAAGGTCAGCTCTTATCATAGGAAATACAAAATTTGCGGAGCAGTGAACGTTTTGACAGGAGTTAGAAGTAATGTAATAGAACATAGGTTGCAAGTAAATTACCTATACAAAGTAAAGCGACTTGCATCATATGTAGCCTATTCCTTGGCTTCTATAAGCTAAACAGCTCTTCTACGAAGTAGTTTTTTTTCGCCACTACATCTCAGCACATGATAGACTTACAGTTATATTCCTTGGCCATAAACATTTTAAAGTGTTGAAGGTCCCGTTTCTGCACTTAACTCCACTATTCAAAAAATGTCACTTGTACCCCTTGGCTTCTATAAGCTAAACAGCTCTTCTACGAAGTAGTTTTTTTTTTCGCCACTAGATCTCAGCACATGATAGACTTACAGTTATATTCCTTGGCCATAAACATTTTAAAGTGTTGAAGAGCCAGTTTCAGCACTTAACTCAATTACTCAAAAAATGTCACTTGTACCCGTTGGCTTCTCAGGCCTTCACATGTCTTCGGTAAAAATAAAATTTCTTTTAAAATATTCAACTGATTTTAATAAAATGTATACTACAAATACACAACATGTTTATAGGTATAACATAAAATAACATAAACACTTGTTTAACCATTTAACGATTAGGCCTATAAAAAGTTATACATACGGTAAATTAGAGCAAGAGTAATTCTCTGTCTTCAGTAAAAACAGAATTCCTTTTAAAATAATTAAATGATTTTAATAAAATGTATACTAAATAAATATAGATAACATATATCTATAAGAATAATGTAAAAAAATGAGGTTCCTATAACAATAAAATTGTTAGACCATTTAACGATTATGGCTATACAAAGTTACGCATAAAGTTTATAGTAAATTAGAGCGATAATCGTTACATCTTGTTGGAAAATCTTTTGTATAGTGCGAAGCGTTTATCGGATCTTAAATATTAAAACGTTTTTAAATTCAGGACGAAATTCTCTATAGAGTATCAGAATTTTATTAATTCGTATGCAAATTTACTTGGTTAATGCACGTTATATCGTAAATATTAATCTGAAAATAGTTCTTCTGTGGACGGTTGTTTCAAAAATCCTTTAATTTTATTAATTCTCTTTAAAACTTTACATAGTCGTCATATATTACTATATGAATAACTTATTACAATTTCAAAACGATCAGATAATACGTACACGATTTATTAACACATAAAGGTGAGTTAATCTTACAACTAGTCAAATCGATTTTTTGTTTATTTTCAAGAGTGACTACAACTCCAAAAAAGATTATATAAATATGAAACTATATTTTATTATTGACCATTTTATTAAAAATCCAAATCTATCTTAATATTTAAAATCTGTTCAACAGTTCGTAAGATATAAGAATTTTACTAAAACCTTGTAACAATTTTGAATCAAATTCCTATACGAAATCTGTATGTGTTAAAAAAAACTCAAGTACATGATCCCGATCGTTTTAAAATTTGAATACGTTGTTTATATAGTAATATACGGCGACTGTGTAAAATATTAACGAGATTGAATGAAAAATAAAGGATTTTTGAAACAACCGTCCACTGAAGAACTATTTTCGGAGCCTTCTAAAAAGATATGTTATGTTTTATTTATAATAGAGGTGTAGGATTAATAATAACCTCAAAACTAAGATGATAAATAATGTTAAATGTTCAAATCAAATTATTTCGTATATTTTATAACAGCAGTTATAATAAAAGTTAAAAGAACCAGTAAGGCTCAGGTGTAGGCCTACATTTAATCAAAATCCTTACCAAAAAGTTACTATCAATTACCGTATATTATCAATAATTAAGCCTATAATATGTCTTATTTATTTTTAATTAAGATGTAACATAGTTTTTTCTTATTTTTAAATCCCTTAAAGCAAGTTTTCATTGGTTTGTGTGTGTTGAAACATGTGTTGGTTGAGCCTAGGCCTAACTTAAAATATTATTTTGTACTAAAAGCTGGACATTAAAATCAACTGTTTTATCTGTTATTTTAATCAATTGGTTGCTATGGCAAACATACAAGAAGTTGTTTTTTCAGTCTAGGCCTAACCTAAAATTATGTTTAATTTATTTTACCTGTCTTAATGGCAACATACACACATGATTTATGTTTTTGTGTACATCTTTGAATGATATAAGTTTCATCTTTCAATTGTTGTGTTTTAGTTTTTCATAATGTTGCTTATTTATTGGTATTGCAGATGTTAGGCACTATGTGTTTAACGTTCAACTTGATCCTGTGAATTTGTTCGTTGAAAAATACTGGCCACTAATGATTTTCTCTAAGCCAGCTGATTCCTTTTGCTGCAATTGTTTGTTCTTAGATGTACAATCACGTGTTTTAATAATCAGGTTGATAGAGAAACTTAAATTGATGATAAAATACGTTTTAAAAAGTTATTTTATTACATTCTAAATGAAATTTTTTCAAAAATGTAAGTAAATTGTGCAAATATAGAATGATTGATCTTTCATTTAAAACAAACCGCGTGTAAAACGGTTCAGTGGAAACCTTCAGTGAACTCTTCAAAGAAGTGCAAAGTTGAAATTTTACCCCATGTAAAATCTCCATAAGAAAAGTTTATTTTCCATGTTTGATCCAATTAACATAAATATTTTCAAAATACAAATAAAACCTGCACATATAGGACCGCTAACCTTTGTTTTGGTACAACCCGCATGTAAATCGGTCCAGTAGAACGGTCAGGCTCGCTGTCATAAGCTTTCATTTTTTTCCCCTATGTTAAATCTCCATAAGAAAAGTTTATTTTTCATTTTTGACCCAATTAACATAAATATTTTCAAAATACAAATAAAACCTGCACATATAGGACCGCTAACCTTTCTTTTGGACAATCCGCATGTAAATCGGTCCAGTAGAACGGTCAGGCTCGCTGTCATTAGTATTGAAACAGTTTTTTTAGAATATAAGAAGATATGAAATTATGGTATATTGTTGACAACTTCATTGTGAATTCAAATTTGTTTCACTTTTAAAAATCCGTCAAACAGTTCGTAAAATATAAACGATCTGCCGGAACCCTGTACTTTTTTTGAAGCAAATTCAACATTATCGTCAAAAATGGCCTCGTTTTTGAGTAGTTTTTTAAATTTTCAATCGTGGATATCTCGAAAATGGTTTGAGATATTTTGTTGAGACCACGTTTGTGTTCCATACGTCACACAAGGAATTTTAAATGTATTAAATGCTAGACTGCTAGAGTCTAAGGCCTTGCCCCGTGTTGCTTATAAAAATGAATTTCATAGACCAGTACTTCTTCCAAGCCAAAGTAATGTTTCTATTAATTTCCTTACTGCAACCGTTATGAAAAGAAATTATTGGTTTCAGATATGTTGCTTCTGCTACCCACATTAACTTTATTTTATTAGGAATAGATCTTCTTGTTTTCCGTTGCTTTGGAGTAGGCTACGGTTTTTTCTTTATTTATCACTAGTCCAGCTCGGCTACCCTCTCGGTCCAAGTCCTCTAACATATTATTCAGTTATGTGGGTAATTTTGCAAAAAGAACGATTTCATGTGCAAATCTTATATTAGATATTCTATTCATTTTAATTCCTAAATTATGCCAGTCTATTTTACTGAAATATTTTTCTAGTAAGGGTTACTGAAAAGAAAGCAGTAAGGGTTATTACCGGAGCAGGTAAATTAGATCACTGCAGAGAAATTTTTAAAGATACTAACATCTTAACTTTGTACTCCCTTTATATTTTTCAGAGCTTAATGTATCTTCGAGCTAATCTTAACCAAATAAATTGCAGGGGGGACATACATCATTATAATACCCGATCAAAAAATCTTGTAAATTTACCATATGTTAGATTAGCTAAGTTTCATATAAAACCTGTAATTATAGCCAGTAAATTATATAATGAGCTACCAGAAGAATTGAAAAAAACTAAATGACAGAAATTTTAGCTTAAGATTAAAAAACTTTCTGTGTAAACAGTCATTTTACACTATGGATGAATTTCAAGGAAAATCATGGACTTTGAATGATTTTTAAAATGTATGTATTATATTATTTGTTTTAAATGTGACGTGTCAATGTATTTTATGAAATATTTACTGACAAATAAAATATTCTATTCTATTCTAGTATCGCATTAAAATGATCAGGTGAGAGTGGATCACCCTGCTTAACGCCTTTCGTCACAAGGAAATATTTTCCTGGCTTCTCCAAGAAAACAAGAGTTATTCTATTGGTGTAACCAATGCTTTAATACTTGAATTTTGTTTTTACTTACACCTTGTTCATTTAAGATTTCAAAAAAAAATTCTTCTGCCGGACTGAATCAAACGTCTTAGCAAATATTCTTCGGCTAATTTTTCTAATAATACTTATAATAATACTTTCTAATTATACTTCGGCCAACTTATTTTTTTCGAATGGAAACTCCTATTTTGGAATACCAAGGTGGCCCACTTAAAAAAAATCACATTAAATAAAAAATCTTTGAGAGGCTGCATCTCATAAACGGTTGGGTTTACGAAAAAATACAAAAGAATAAAACTGTAGCTTATACAAATAGTAAAAAATCTTGTAAACTATAAATCTGACAGCTAACTTTAAATAGGAAACCTTTCCTTGTTTTTTGAGAAATAAAATATATTAGTTCAAATATTTGTATAAATGACCGCCATTTTACAATATGGCGGTAAACTTTCTAATTTCTTATCGAACACCTGATATTTTATGATGATTTTAGATTCTACATGTTATTTTAAGACTTTTTTGTTCTTGGTGATTTTTTGATACTACTTTAAAAGAACAGTACTACTTTGTTAGAGTACAGTTAGAACCTGAACATCTGTTATCAACTTAATGTTTCACAAGTGACAGACAAATGTGAAGTATTTCCATTTTAATTCCTTTGTATTATATAATTTTAAAAAAATTAACGAAAACCATATTTGTTGAATTTTAAAAGTAATTTGTTTGTCTGAACAATGCTTTATTATTAAGAGTGTTTCATTGGTTTAAAACATTTCCATACAAAAATATCTTCAGCTCAGTTACAGTGCTTTTAAAAGTTTATACCCTATTAACTTTTAAACTGTTAGTCGTATCAAAAAACACAAAGGACAAAAAGTCTTAAAATAACTTGTAGAATCCAAAACTATCAATAAATACAGAGTGTTCCATAAGAAATTCGAAAGTTGACCGCCTTGGAAAATTGTGGCCATTATACAAATATTTTAACAACATATTTTTCGTTTCTCAAAAAACAAGGACAGGTTCCCCATTTACAATTTGTTGATAGATATTAGTTTACAAAATACCCCATTTAAAAAAGACATCCTGATGTATACATATTCTGTGAACAAATGAGACTTCCACTATTAAATTTAATTATTTTCTTGGTAAAAATGGAAATAACAGTCCTTCGGTTATGTTTGGTTATGTGTGGTGTCGGTTAAATACATTATTCTTGTAATTTAATCAACGATTATTATTTGAAATTAACACACGTATAAATTAAATATATACAGGGTGATGAACTCAAGGAGTCTACCATTGAGATATCAGAAAGTATTAATTTTACAGCAATCTTTAAATAGGTAATCTTTCCTTGTTTTTTGAGAAATTAAAAATATCTAGTTAAAATATTTGTAAAAGTCCGCCATTTTCCAATATGGCGACCAACTTTGAAATTTCTTATGGGAACAATTTTATTAAAGAGGCATGTTTTACCATTTGCAAACAATACAATTTAACTCAAAATTCAATATTTTTTACAACGGAATGTTAAAAAGCTGTTGCAATTTCATAAATACTTTATTTTATACAAAAAACACACTTAAATTATTTTAAAAATCGCTAACGCAACCACTGTATATTGTGTTAGTGCAAGTACAGCTCGCTACAGTATAAAACAGTAACACATGATTGTGTTGCTAGGCAACCAGCTGGTTCATCGTTGCAAATTTTCACTTTTGTGTTTACCTCGTTTCCTAGTAATTGCTTTGTTACCGGCATTAGTATATTAACCAGCGTTTGTTTTAGTTTTGAATAACAAATTTATATTAGTTTTGTTTCATTGTAGTTTATGTTTACTTGAAATATTTTTGTGTAGTTGTTTCTTTGAAAAAATGAGTTATGGTGAAGCCTGCTCTTTGTTTCGCTTTTTTGTATGTTGTAAATATGGAGTTTACTAACATTGAAAAATTGGACAAGTTGGAAGTTTATTTTCTATGTGGAAAGAACACTTCCTTGGCAGCAAACCGCTACGCTGAAAGATACCCAGATAGGGACAGCACCTAACCGTAAGATGTTCACAAGACTGATTGGAAATCTAAGATTGAATGGGTCTTTTGTTAACAAAAGTCCATGAGTTTTAACCGAAGATGTCGAGGCAGATATCTTAGCATATTTTGTGGTGCACCCCAAGGCCTCAATCAGAAAAGTAGCACGTCTGTACCATTTGTCATTCTGAACAATGTAAAATGTACTCCGTAAGCACAAATACCACCCTTACAAGTTTACGCTCGTTCAAGGTTTAATGCCTGGAGATGAAAGAAAGAGGCGTACGTTTTGCGCTTGGCTGGCTGAAGAGTTTACTAACAACCCTAGTTTCTTAAATATCATTATTTGGACAAATGAGACCAGTTTTTTTAATAATGGCAAGTTTAACCGTAAAAGCAACCATTACTGGTCAACAGAAAACCTTCTGGTTGTAAGAGAGCTTCATCATCAAGTTAGATTTCCTATAAACTGCTGGTGCGCTATATAGGGTAATCGTGTCTCGGCTGTCCATTTGTACCATGCGACTCTTACAACAGCCAGCTTAATTCAGTTATTAGAGGAAGTTTTGTTTGCCGCTGAATGTGAGAATGCAACTTATGTTCCAACAAGACGGAGCTTCGGAACACATAGCTCACGCAGCCGCCGACTTTCTGAATAGTCAATTCCCAGATAAAGGTGATAGCCACAAACGGAAATATAGCTTGGCCAGCAAGGTCCCCGGACCTAACCCCATGAGATTTCTTTCTCTGGGGACACTTGAAAGACGAACTGTACACCGATAGGTAAGTATGCTTCGGTGGAAGAAATGTTGAACAAAGTGATGGACATTTTGTATAACATTCACCATAACACGTTAGCACGAGCCGTAAATGACTTGCACAGGAGGGCGCTTCCATGAATTTATGAAGATGGAGGACACTTTGAAAACCGGCTTTAAGTCATTATTAATTAAGTCATCTTTACTGCCTTTTTGTGTCCCAAAAAATGTTGTTGCCACCATGCAAAGAAGTTTCTTACAATACTATGTAGGCTTTACGATTTAGGAGCAGAAATCTGTAAAAATAGTACAGTTTTCATGTAAGCTATTTATCAACTTTTAACAGTAATATAAGTAAGTTTGTTTTTTTTTTATAAAATAAAGTATTTGTGAAATTGCAACAGCTTTTTAACATTCCACTGTAAAAAAATATTGCACTTTGAGTTAAATTTTATTGTTTGCAAATGGTAATACTGTACATGCCTCTTTAATAATTGTTCAAATAAGAGTTTCTGAAAGTTTTAGCTCTCCTAGTGGCTAAAATTAAGTTGTTAAAAAAACACCAAGAATAAAAATGTCTTAAAATTGCATGTACAACCTAAATCCGTCATAAAATATTGGCTTACATTTACAAATATTTTAATTAGGCCCTACACATTTTTTAATTTATCAAAAAACAAGGAAGTTTCCTCATTTAAAGTTTGCTGGGATACTTTCCGAGATCCCAATGGTGACCTCCTTGCGTTGATAAACCTGTACATGCATTCTGTAAAAACTCAACTAAATACGATAAAAAATGTAATCATTTTATTTGTACAACTCTAGGCCTATTAATTAATTAGCCATGTATGAATAAACCTTAATTAGACATTTAGCGGCCAGCGCGTTGTCGGTTAAATGTATTTTTCTTGTAAATAATTTATTAATGTATATGAAGTTTAACACAAGTATAAATGAAGTATAAACATATACGCATTCTGTGAAAATTTCAGCTAGATACGATAAAATTTAATTACTGTATTTTATTTATAAAAATGTCTTAGTCATATGTATGAATAAACCTTGATTTGCCGGGTTTATCTTGGGGCGAGCGAAATGATTTTTTCTTGTAAATTAATTAATAGATTTAAATGAAATTTAACACACGTATAAATAAAGTATATATTTATATATATATATATATATTCTGTAAAAAATTGAGCTGGATTCGTTAATGTTTTATTATTTTTATTTGTTTTATTTGTAAAACTGTGTTGGCTATGCATCAATAAGCCGTGATTTGCACCTAGTGGCGAGCGATTTGTCGGTTAAATTAATGTATTTTTCTTGTAAATTATTTAACAGATTTAAACGAAATTTAACACACGTATAAATGATATATATATACGCATTCTGTGAAAAAGTGAGACCCATTACACATTTTCTCGGTATATTACATGTGGTTGTTGGATACTGGAATATGAATCAATTAGTTATTGCATACTGGGATTTGATAGGTTTGTTTTGTATACAACGGTTAGTTTGTATATTTAAATGTTAATGTATTGTGTTAATTTGTATATAGCATGATTATACAACTATTGTTTATATGTATATCGAATTTCATTCAAAATTGGTAAATAGTTTCAGAGAAAATGGGGTTTTACTGAACACGCGTTTTCAATTCAGAAAGTGTACATTTCTTCGGTAAAGATATTATAGTTTCTTTTAAAATATTCAACTGATTTTAATAAAATGTATATCACATATACACATCATGTCTATAAGTATAATATAAAAAAACAGGTTCCTATACTAATTTTTAGACCAATTAACGATTAGGTCTATACAAATTAATGCATTATGTTTACGGTAAATTAGAACAAGCGTAATGCTATGTCTTAAATAATTTCTTTTAAAATATTTTACTGATTTTAATATGTATACTACATATAAACATCATGTCTGTAAGTATAGTATAAAAAAATGAAATTCCTATACCAATTTTTAGACCATTTAACGATTAGGCCTATTATAAAAAGTTACTCATAAAGTTTACGGTAAATTATAAAAAGAGTTAATGTTCTGTCTTCGGTAAAAATATAATTTCTTTTAAAATATTTAAATGATTTTAATATAACGTATACTACATATAAACAACATGTGTATAAGTATAATATTAAAAAATGAGGTTCCTATAAAAATGTTCAGATCATTTAACGATTAGGGCTATACAAAGTTACGCATCAAGTTTATGGTAAATTAGAACGATAATCGTTATATCTTGTTAGATACAATCTTTTGTATCATGCGAACCGTTAGTCGGATCTTAAATATAAAAACGTTTTAAAATTAAGGACGACATTCTCTGTAAACTATCAGATTCGTATTAATTCGTATGGAAATTTACTTGGTCAATGCGCGTTAAATCGTAAATATTAATTTGAAAATAGTTCTTCATTGGACGGTCGTTTCAAAGATCCTTTAGTTTTATTCATTCTCGTTCAAATTTTACTCAGTCGTCGTATATTACTATACAAACAACGCATGGAAATTTCTAAACTATCGGATAATAATTACTCGAGTTATTAACACATAAATATGTTTTACGACAACCAACCAAATGGATTTTTTTTCTATTTTCAAACAGTAACTACACATTAAAAAATGATAATGCAAATATGAAATTATAGTTTATTGTTGACAATGTTATTAGGAATCCAAATCTATTTTGATATTTAAAACCCGTTTAATGGTTCGTAAAATATAAGTATTCTAATGAAACCTTGTAAACATTTTGAATCAAAACTGCTAGACGAGATCTTTATGTGTTAATAGCTCGAGTATGTATAATCCGATCGTTTTGAAATTTTAATACGTTGTTTATATAGAAATATACAACGATTGTGTACAATTTAAACAAGATTGAACTCATAATAAATCATTTTTTAAACCGTCTACTGAAGAATTATTTTCAGATTAATATTATATTTCGTGCACTGATCAATTAAATTTGCATAGGAATTAAAAAAATCTGATACTCTGTAGGGAATTTCTTCCTGATTTTAAATACGTTTTAATATTTATTTGAGATCCGACAACCCGTTCTTAAGATACAAGCTTTTATCTTACATAGTGTAACGTTTTTTGAGCTTTTCGATACAGTTTTTTTTTCAAAAAAACATCTAATTATTATTATCTAATCGATCAAGTTTATATTATACTAGGGGCTCTGCCCCTGGACACTTCGCGTCCCAACCCCGCCTCGGCCTTCGACCTCAGATGGCGCTTCGCTTCGCTCGCAGTTGGAAAATTCGCTAAAGAATATCGTTAATCTTTGGCTTGTTTGTACATAGGTGACCGAGCATAAATCAGCTGTTTTATTTGGCAGCTGACTCAAACTCATTAAACATTATCTCCATAAGATTAACATGGGAAATTTGAAGGATTGTGTGCCGCAGCTCCTTCTTGGGTGAATAGCGGCTAAACGGATGATTGGATCTTAAATCTGACTGAAAATTTCTTGTTTGAAATCAAATTTTCTACAACTTTTATATTTAACAATTTTTGCTATCTCAAAAACAAAAGGTGTTTTCAAAATTTAAAATGTTAACTTTTAGCAATGTTTCTGATAGTTTCTCGTCGAGAGCTTTAATTCAAGTATGAGGTTGAGGGGAGTTCGATTACAGGAAGTGCCTCATAATTTATGTCAGTGAATCAGTGAACCCGTCTAGCTTTAAAGACGTTTGGCCGAGCCTCCCTTCTCGGATGAATAGTGGCTAAATGGATGATTGGATCTTGAATCTGACGGAAAATCTCTCATTTGAAGTTAAATTTTCTACAACTTTTGTATTTAGCATTGTTTGTTTTCTTACAAAACGCGCTCAAAGTGAAAAAATGAAACAATTGAAAAATCTAAAAACTCTTTCCCGCCCAAAAGGTGCTTCTAAAATTGAAAAATGTTAAATTCTGGCAATATTCCCGAATGTTTCTCGTCGAGAGCTTTAATTCAAGTATAAGATTGAGGGGGGTACGATTACGGGAAGTTCCTCATAATTAATGTCAGTGAATCAGTGTTACCGTCTAGCTTTATATAAGTAGATACATTCATCTTATAATATGACGGTATAAAGAACATATTAAAATTCAGAACGATCATAACATTAATAATACTCAATTGTTATTAGCAATAAACAATGTTTTACGGCAAGCAATCAAACCAAAATTTGTTTTATTTTCAAACGGTAACTACAAATCCAAAAATAATTATACATACATAAAATTATGGTATATTGTTGACAATTGCATTGTGAATCCAAACCCGTTTTAATATAAAAATCCGTTAAACTGTTCGTATGATGTAAACATCTGCTGGAACCTTGTACTTTTTTTGAAGCAATTTCGTCATATTATTAGTCGTAAATTATTAGTTTAAATTTTCAATCGTGGATATGAACAGATCTTCTTGCTTCCCGTTGCTTAGAAGTACCGTTTTTTCTGTATTTATCACTAGCCGGCTCGGCTACCCTCTCGGTCCAAGTCCTATAAAATATTCTCCACTTCTGTGGGCGATTTTTCAAAAAGAATGACATCATTAGCAAATCTTATATTAGATATAGTTATTCCTTCATTTCCATTCCAAAATTATGCCAATTTAACTTACTGAAAACGTTTTCTAGTATCGCATTAAAAGATCAGGTGAGAGTGCCCTGCCTAACGACTTTCATCACAGGCAAATTTTTTCCTGGCTTCTCCAAGACAACACGAGCCATGCTATTGATGTAAGATTGCTATAATACTTGAATCAAACTTTAAAAGGGGAAACTTGTGAAATATTTGTGAATGACCATCATTTTCTAATATGGCCCTCAACTTTCAAATTTTTTATGGAACACCCAGTATTTTACAATGAATTTGGATTCTACAAGTTATTTTAAGACTTTTTTGTTCTTAGTGTTAGCGTTTTCATTAGTTCAAAACTTTCCATACAAAAATAGTTTCCGCTTTGTTAGGGTGTTTTTAAAATTTGATACCCCTCTAACTTTTGAACGGTTAGGCGTATAAAAAAACATAAAGAACAAAAAAGTCTTAAAATAACTTATAGAATCCAAAATCATCATAACATACAGGGCGTGTCATAAGAAATTCGAAATTTTAGCACCATGTGGAAAATGGCGGCCATTTACAAATATTTTAACTACACATTTTTAATGTCTCAAAAACCAATTTTATTTACCAAAGTATTTTTTTATAATAAAATCATCCTCATAGCTTACAAGGATCCTGAGAAACAGGTACCGGTGTGTAAAAAAAAAACAAATTGAGAAAAAACAAGTTTTAATTAAAATGTTTAATTATTTGAGACGTAGCCTATAGCTAATTTTAGGTACATGAAACGGTAAGCACTAGACAGTTTAAATTTATACAGCTTTCGGTGTACAAAGTCAGTGTAAACTTTAATTCAAAATATTTTGTCTCAGCTTAATATACTCCAAACCTACAAGTATTATATATCACTGCGTTGAGAAAAACCTACATTTTAAGAAAAAAATATAAAAGAAAAATCGAAAAAAAATATTGAGGGACCGCCTCCCCTTAATAATTTTGCAAAAAATTCACATTCTAAAATCATACCTATGAACTTTGTCTGTTTAGTTAAGCTTATAAAAACTGTAAACCTTACAAGTCATTATGCCTATTAAATCGATAATATTTTTTTAAATTAAATTTGCTTATCAAATCACGAATTAATAATGTACTTGCTGGTGGGCCAGTTTATCATCGCTGACCTACCGTGCAAGATCTATTCACTACGATTATTCATTAACTGATCACATTTTTTGAAACTTTTCCTAATAAGATAAGAAATAAATTGAAGATCAAACGTAGCACAGATCGGACTACAGTAGTTGGTAAACGGTAGATTAGTGCACACGTATTGCTGGGATCGCTACATAATACGACAGATAACATATATGATATACATCTGTGATGTCGCTCAACAGGTATTGACTTAGGATAGTTTTGATTTGTACAGTAATGTATGGGTGTGTTTTTTTAATTCGTATGTTTTTAGGACGCCGTATTTTAAAATAAATAATTCGACCACGCAGCTGAACCGCTGACGTGAGTTGAGCAAATTTACAAAATTAAGTTTATAGGCCTATGTTTTAGGGTTTCAACCAACAATTTGGGAAAATGGTCTATTCACGACGGTGCTGAATAGCTGCAAAATGGTTCGCACGCCATTCCGCATATTGGGAGTATCTTCAACACACGAAGCATTGCGTGCTTCGCAAGCCATTCCGCATATTGGGAGTATCTTCATTACACAATGCATTGCGTGATTCGCACGCCAACCTCACGGTAGAGTCCACCACATGGCTTTGAACCGGGTACTTCTATGTTATTTAACGTTTTGATCGATTTTGGCGGAACCAAGCGAGCTATAAGGTCGCGTAAAAAAACAAAATGTGCAGAATAACATCCTACATTTATATTTGTAGAAAAAGCTCAAAAACAAATTCATCTTCGTAGGAAAAATCTAAAAAAATAGTTACTTCCGGTCAAAAAACGTGCTTACGATTGTTGCATTTTTTTGGCTAACGAACCCGTCTGAGCGACATAGACAACCAACATTTGTACCAAATTTTAACCAAATCGGACTTAAAATGCGGCCGCTAGAGTACGAACACAAATATATTAAATCATGATTCATAAGTATATATATATATGATTTTAAATGACACCCCAAAACGTGTTCTGGGGACCATGATCGGTGCTCATTTGCTACTCCCGACCTTGGGGCTCACCATAGCCTAAGGTCCACTGCAATAGCTTTTTTTTCCTATGGAAATTCACTCACTCACGTTATTGGGAGTATTTTCAATACATGGAGCATTGCGTGCTACGCACGCCAATTTTAATCCTATCTGCTTTAAAATATTAGTGATTCTTACGTAGAAAGGTTCGAAAATAAAAATGAAGTAATTTCTACTCATTTAGGCTGTAAATGTAAAAAATAAAAGGTCATCTCCTAGCATAGGAAATACGAAATTTGCGTAGCAGTGAATGTGTTAAGGGTGAGGTAAACATCCACTAGTTTGTTTGAAGGATGAGTCACATTAGAAAGCGGTGTGGGAAAAAAATCAAATCCTTAATTTCTTCCTGTCAGGACGTTAATGGCGAGAGTGACTGTATCACTAATTATAATCACAACTTAATGCAATCCTTATGCAATGACGTTCTTATTGTCTTGACAGCCGGCGGAGGTATCATCTTAAGCAATCACGCAATGGGAGATGCAGTGACTGCCTGCTTGGACACAGTTCATAAACATTCTTATTTCAACTCACATACTAAGAGTCGAGATTCTGTATAAAATACGAAAACATAATACAAAATAATTTGACCACGCAGCTAAACCGCTGACGTGAGTTGAGAAAATTTCCAAAATTAAGTTCATAGGCCTATGTTTTAGGTTTCAACCAACAATTTGGGAAGTAGGTCTATTCACGACGGTGCTGAATAGCTGCAAAATGGTTCGCACGCCATTCCGCATATTGGGAGTATCTTCAATACACAATGCATTGCGTGCTTCGCACGCCCACCCCCATTTTGGAAGTATCTTCAATACACAATGAATTGCTTGCTTCGCACGCCATTCCGAATATTGGGAGTATCTTCAACGCACAAAACATTGCGAGCTTCGCACGCCGACTCCCGTATTGGGACTATCTTCAATACACAATGCATTGCGTGCTTCGCACCCCAACCTCATGGTAGAATCCGGTACATGGCTTTGAACCGGGTACTTCTATGGTATTTTACGTTTTGATCGATTTTGGGGCAACCAAGCGAGCTATAAGGTCGCGTAAAAAAACAAAATGTGCAGAATAACATCCTACATTTATATTTGTAGAAAATACTCAAAAACAAATTAATTCACGTAGGAAAATCTAAAAGAATAGTTACTTCCTGTCAAAAAACGTACTTCCGATTGTTGGATTTTTTTGGCTAACGAACTCGTCCGAGCGACGTAGACAACCAACATGTGTACCAAATTACAACCAATTTGGACTTAAAATGCGGTCGCTATAGTGCGAACACATATATATATATGTATATATATATATGTATATATATATATTTATTTATTTATTTATTGCTTTTAAACAAAATTAAATACATTTGTATTTTCTTCCTTTTCTATTTATACATAACTCTAAATATGACAATAATACTAACTAACAACAATTATAAAACAACTACAGTAGAATGTTACAAAATAAAATACACATTTATAAAATAACCAATTCTTTCAGGAAATAAAATACTTATCCTAGAGTCCTAGAGGAAACGCAATATAGGGCCCCTAAGGCTATCCGCCTGCTTAGGGGTTTCATTACAAAAATTATAAACAAAAATTTCAATTTAAAACAGAATTCAGTGCGGCTGCAGTAACAATACATTTAAATTCCCATTTCCCAAAAGAAAATTATAATCACTTTAAATACATATATATGATTTTTAATGACACCCAAAACGTGTTCTGGGGACCATGATCGGTGCTCATTTTCTACTCCCGACATTGGGTCTTACCATAAGGGCCACTGCAATAGCTCATTTTTCCTATGGAAATTAGCTAATAATTATTTACATTAGACATTTCAAACTTGGGCACAATTTGTTAGAAAATGACTGATGCTATCTCAATTTACCAACCAAAACGTTATCACATATATTATTTCTCAAGGCCATTTTTTGTCGGTACGCCATAACTTCCTTAATACATCATCAAATTACATGAATGAGGCCTCATTTTAAAGGTTTCCTTAACCGCTACATCGGAAAAATATACAAAATACAATTATACGAAAAAATACAAAAAAAAAAGAAATAAAGAATCCGAAAGTAACAGTGATGTAAGTTCAAGTAAGTTGTAGGGATATTTTCCTGGCGTTGGCAACACTGATGATAGCAGTACCCAGCTGGAGAGCTGCCGTTACGCCACTGCATTGCTATTTTTAATTAATTGTATATTTAGCATCGTATCGCATTCCGGTCGCCCAAGGCGCCAATTTTTAGGGGGTGACAAATTTTGGGTAGCGATTACTGTATTTCCAATAGACGCCTTATATTTTAAAAGTTACTCAATATCTATTAAATTTAATTTTTCGAAAAGATTATTTAACACCTATATGGTTTGTCAATTTGAAATTTACTTTAAAATGTTTTAATTTATCTTTCTATAATTCTATTATTTTTCTACACAAGCGCTACTGTTCAATAGCACTTTTTACATGTTGCTTTTTTTAAAGGTACAGTAAAGTAAACCTCATTTACTGTTACGATTCTATTCGTACAGTCGTGGGAAATACATGCATTTGTTCAATTCAATTCGTCGAGTTCCCACGGTCTGCTATGCGTTGACGAACTGTCTAGGTCGGCAGGCTATTATGTATGTATAGGTTGTAATGTAGCTATAGGTTGTAAGCGTGAGATATTTTATCCGTTTGATCTATTTTGTGATATAAAAAAAAAATAAACTAGGTTGTCGATGGAAAACGAAATACGTAGTCGGCATGATCTGTCCAAAACAATCGAGGAATTTGCACAGGCCAAAGCTTGTAAAGTGAATTTCATGTAATAACACTTTAATATTTTTATTGCATGCAAAAATATTTAATATTTCTGGCAACTATTATCACATACCTCTTAAATAAAATTTTGAAACATTTTCCAAAACAATAGTCTATTTCATGATGTTCAAATTTAAATTACTTTCAAAATAATTTATAGGAATACAGCTGTAAATAATATGGCTAAGGTCTCTTCATGCAGTTAACAACGTTAGTATTAGGGTATAAAGACGGTGTTCATGTATATAAAGAGTAACAAATAGACTCCAAGGGGGTAGTTTCCGAGAGCAGGTGGCGTTATACAACCCTTATATCACGTACGAAGAAAATATGTCAATTCAATAAGACCCTGTGCAATTGGCGAAGGAAGAGAAAATGTAGCAAAATTGCTTCTCCTTTACTTACTACAGAAAATCTTGCTTTGGAAAATAACTTACAACTTACATCCTTTTTCATTACAGTTAGAATTTTTGTTATTTATTGATTATCTTTATTATTAGCGAATTTCCGTAGGAAAAATGAGCTATTGCAGTGGCCCTTATGGTAAGACCCAAGGTCGGGAGTAGCAAATGATTACCGATCATGGTCCCCAAAACAAGTTTTGGGGTGTCATTAAAAATCATGTATATATATGTGTTCACACTCTAGTGGCCGCATTTTAAGTCCGATTTGCTTCAAGTTTGGTACACGTGTTGGTTGTCTACGTCGCTCGGACGAGTTCGTTAGCCAAAAAAAATCCAACAATCGGAAGCACGTTTTTTGACCGGAAGTAACTATTTTTTGAGGTTTTTCCTACGAGAATTAATTTGTTTTTGAGTTTTTTCTACATATATAAATGTAGGATGTCATTCTGCACATTTTGTTTTTTACGCGACCTAATAGCTCTCTTGGTTCCCCCAAAATCGATCAAAACGTAAAATACCATAGAAATACCCGGTTCAAAGCTATGCGGTGGATTCTACCGTGGGGTTGGCGTGCGAAGCACGCAATGCATTGTGTATTGAAGATACCTAAAATACGGGGGTTCACGTGCGATGCACGCAATGTATTGTGTATTGAAGATACTCCAAATATGCGAAATTTCGTGCGAACTATTTTGCAGCTATTCAGCACCGTCGTGAATAGACCTATTTCCCAAATAGTTGGTTGAAACCGTAAAACATAGGCCTATAAACTGAATTTTGGAAATTTGCTCAACTCACGTCAGCGGTTCAGCTGCGTGGTCGAATTATTAATTTAATTTTTTTAGTGCATTTTATTTTATTACAACGATTTTAAATCATACTGTCGTTATGAACATTATGTTTGTGGAGGGGGGCATTATAAAAATCGACCATCGAAAAATTTTATAAAAACTTAATACTTTTCAATTTTCAAATTGAAATTGTTAATATCCAATAAAACATTGTGATTGAATATAGGCCTATAATTTAATATCACCTTTGATTTCTAAAGTGCATGCAATTAAGAACTTAAGTACGGTAATTAAAATTTATAAAAAACTTATTATGAACTGTATGTTAAACCGAATTCCACGTGGATTTGTATTGATGCGTTTACTAGTAAATGTTATCATCATCGACAATTGCCACTTGAATCGCTCAACTTGGAGTGTTTACGCGTTTACAGTGAAAGTCCATTATCTCTAAAAGCATAGATTGTGTTACTCGCATGTCAAGGTGGTATTTAAATATCTAAATATTCAAAAGAATTTGCTAAAACTTAGTCCAGTCACCACATTTTGGAACGAAGTTCCTTAACGCAAAAAAAATGTAATGCGTAACGAAAAAAAAAAGTTATTAATTGGTTGCTATGGCAATGAGAGATATAAAATACGAGTAACTAAAAGGCGTTATCAAATTGGTTGCTATGGCAATAAATGTAAACGCATTCGAGAAACATGTGTTTTGGTTCATCAATTTAAATTAAGAGACGATCGGTTCCTTCCGGCGTAGTTCAGATATTACCGTCAAACGCTGAAATACATTCGATAAACATGAAATGTTGGTTCATCAGTGTAGGCCCAACCTAAAATTATTGTAGTAATTTTAAGTCTAGGCCTAACTTAAAATTATTGTATGTATGTTGCCGTTAAATAAATTAAACATACAATAATTTTAGGTTAGGCCTAGACTGATAAACGAACATTTTATGTTCATTGAATGTATTTACAATGAATGGACATTTAACTGTGTTCACCATCTTACCTTTGATGTCATAATTAGTTCTACACCTTTATTATCATAACATTAAACGTAAGGAAACAGTAAATATTTGTATAAAAACAAACTAATAACAATTCGACCACGCAGCTGGACCGCTGACGTGAGTTGAGCAAATTTCCAAAATTAAGTTTATATGCTTAGGTTTTAGGGTTTCAACCAGCAATTTGGGAAATAGGTCTACTCACGAAGGCGTTGAACAGTTGTCTGTGTGTACGTAGGCCTAATATATTAGTAGAATTTGTTTGCGCCTAGTGGCCACGCGAGTTTGCACCACTTGGCTTCGAACCGGGTACTTTTATGGTATTTTACGTTTTGATCGATTTTGGGGGAACCAATCTAGTTATAAGGTCGCGTAAAAAAACAAAATGCGCAGAATAACATTCTACGTTTATATATGTAGAAAAAAACAGAAAAATTCATTCTCGTAGGAAAAATCTCAAAAAAATAGTTACTTCCAATCGTTGGATTTTTTTGCTAGAGGCTAGGAGCCCCTAGTTTCTATTAAATTCGTGTTACTGCTTTTTTAATGCTGTTTAAAATGTATTAAATTTGTATTGCTATTATTTTTTTAAATTTAATGTTTAGTCGTACTTGAAAATCGAAACCAATACTCTTTTAGTGTTGCTAGTTTGCCGAATTTAGTCAACATAACCACCATTTTTTTAAAGTGTTGGAGCAGAGTGCAGCCTTACTGGAGGTAACGAATTGTACACTGTGCTCCAGCAACCGTTATTGCATTTTAATTGCGTTTATTGTCGCTATTTCAGTGGACTGTATTGCTTAGGTAATATATGACAACGTAGAGTCGATTTCTATTTCAGACTTGTACGCGTTTCAAAAACATCGTTTCAAATGGATTTTCTATTTGTAGCGACCAGAATGCTTGCGTGAGGTGTGAATGCGGGGAAAGTCGGGGAATACATATGAACGGCTGAGAAGCCGAAGGGTACAAGTGATATTTTTTTAATAATGAGTTAAGTGCAGAAACTGGCTCTTCAACACTTTAAAATTTTGGAGCCAATGAATAGAACTGTAAGTCTATCTTAAAAAAAAAAATACTTCGTAGAAGAGCTGTTTAGCTTAGAAGCCAAGGGATACATGTGATGCAAGTGGCTTTGTTTTACATGAGTAATTTACTTGTAACCTATTTTGTATTACATATCTTCTAATTCCTCTTAACACGTCCACCGCTACGCAAATTTCGTACTTCCTATGGTAGGAGCTGACCTTTTTTGTTATATTTATAGCCTAAATGAGTAGAAATTACTTTATTTTTTATTTTCGAACCTTCGTAATAATCACTGATATCTTAAAGCGGACGCACATGTGCGTCCATAGCACATAGGCTTGGAATTGGCGTGCGAAGCACGCAATGCATTGTGTATTGAAAACTCTAACAATACGGGGGTTGGCATGCGAAGCACGCAATGCTATGTGTATTGAAAATTCTCCCAATACGGGGGTTGGCGTGCGAAGCACGCATTGCATTGTGTATTGAACACTCTAACAATAAGGGGGTTGGCGTGCGAAGCACGAAATGCATTGTGTAATGAACATTCTTCCAATACGGGGGTTGGCGTGCGAAGCACGCAATGCTATGCGTATTGAAAATTCTCCCAATACGGGGGTTGGCGTGCGAAGCACGCAATGCATTGTGTATTGAACACTCTAACAATAAGGGGGTTGGCGTGCGAAGCACGCAATGCTCTGTGTATTGAAAGTACTCCCAATACGGGGGTTGGCGTGCGAAGCACGCAATGCATCGTTTTTTGAAAACACTTAACAACACGGGGGTTGGCGTGCGAAGCACGCAATGCTCTGTGTAATGAAAGTACTCCCAATACGGGGGTTGGCGTGCGAAGCACGCGATGCATGGTGTTTTGAAAACACTAACAACACGGGGTTGGCGTGCGAAGCACGCAATGCTCTGTATTGAAAGTAATCCCAACACGGGGGTTGGCGTGCGAAGCACGCAATGTATTGTGTATTAAAATTCTTCCAGCACGGGGATTAGCGAGCGAAGCACGCAATGCATTGCGTTATGAAAATTCTTCCAATACGGCGCTTGGCGTGCGAAGCACGCAATGCACTCTTTATTGAAACACAAATACGCAAAATACAATAATGAAAAGTTGGACATTTACATGTCTTAACTGTACCGTGTGTATTATCACGCAGTGTCAATATTATGCAGTATATATTTCCAGTAGTAAATTCTTAGTAGTAAATTTACCGTAGTAAAGTATGAACGTACACTCGCTTTTATGTGAGTTGATTACAAAACCCCAAAATCAAACGTAGAAATCAAATCACATTTATTTGGATTTCGTCTCTCCGTTAAATAAGAACTAAGGGCAGTATTTTTTCCAATATACCTGAACCTGAAAGCTAAGATTCTGCCAAGTAAGCCAAGAAGGAAGCGTACAAATGATATTGATTGTAAACCAATCGCTACATCAAATAAATCTGCATCGCGTTCATACAACCATTTCACCAATACACGTTCTGTTCGAAGAATGCTATACATTATCTTGAACTACACTAATTAACAATAGTTGTCCACCTTGGCGGAGTGGACATTCTAAGCCTCACCTTTATGCAGTAGACTTTACTTTGTAATACAGGAAACTGCAGTCAGTAAGTGTATTTTAAAAGGTGGAAACCTTATTACGTTTGTCCATAAATTGTGTTTGCTTATACAAACCTATGCATCCGACTGGTATTAGCCTACATGCCTGGATTAATAAAATCGCTTCCGACATAAGTGAAACCTCGACCAAGGCCGTAGTCAGGAAAATCTTTCGTTTGACAGGTCAGGACCGGCGATTTGAATTGAAACCCTTTTAACACGTATTGGGGTATTTTCAATACACAGAGCATTGCGTGCTTCGCACGCCAACCCCCGTACTGAGAGTACTTTCAATACACGGAGCATTGCGTGCTTCGCACGCCAACCCCCGTATTGTGAGTGTTTTCAATACACAATGCATTGCGTGCTTCGCACGCTAACCCTCGTGCTGGTAGTACTTTCAATACACGGAGCATTGCGTGCTTCGCACGTCAACTCCCGTCTTGGATGAATTTTCAATACACAATGCATTGCGTGCTTCGCACGCCAAACCCCGGATTGTTAGAGTTTTCAATACACAATGCATTGCGTGCTTCGCACGCTAACCCTCGTGCTGGTAGTACTTCCAATACACAGAGAATTGCGTGCTTCGCACGCCAACCCCCCGTATTGGGAGAATTTTCAATGAACAGAGCATTGCGTGCTTCGCACGCCAACCTCCGTGTTGGGATTACTTTAAATACACAATGCATTGCGTGTTTTGTTAGAGTAAAGTATTTTTGTTGAACCTTTATAGTTTTCTTATTAAATAGATCAGATCAAGCTCACAAGAGAGTAAGGCTGTAACCTATTGCATCCATGTGTATTGTACGTTGTAGTTTAATCAAGTAAATCTAAATATCAGTATGCATGCAATGCACAATGATGTAAAATATATGTTGCTGGATCCTCTGTTGTGTTGTCTATTTTATAATTTAATTTGCGCTTTTTAAACCTAGTATAAATTTTTACTGCTAGATTTCGGGGGGTGTTTTTACTCCCTAACCCCTCCCCCTTACTTTGACCTCCTAACCCCTGGCTACGGCCTTACTTTGTAATACTGGAAACTGCAGTCAATAAGTTTATTTTAAAAGTAGGACACCTTTTATTACGTTTGTCCATAAATTGTGTTCTGACTAGTATTAGCCTACATGCCTAGATTAATAAAATCGCTTCCGACATAAGTGAAACCTTGACCTTGTTATCTTGATTGTAGTTACGTGGATAATCCTGTGTCGTGTGTACACTAATGTTAATTCTTCTTTACATAATAACCGGTAGTGTTAATGGAAATATAATGTCCAGGCTGCTTCTTTATAAACGTAAAGTTTAAAATATTTGTGAAAGAGTGGGTCGCATTACTCTTTGCTTGGCTTATCTATACTAATATTATAAAGAGGTAAAATTAGTTCGTTTGTATGTAGGTTTTAATCTCTAGAGCTACTGAACCGATTGAAAATAGTTTTACTAATAAAAAGGTTCACTATACCTGAGTAACATAGGCTATAATTCATTTTCATTAAAACATTTTTATTTCAATATTTGTAAATTTAATCGGAAATAATCTTAGGTTATTCCTAGACTGATGAACCAACACATGTTTTTACATTTATTACCATTGCAACCAATTGTATAAAAACTTCTGTTTGGTCCAATATATCCATTAACGATTTAAAACTTTAAAGCAATTATTTTTGTATTTCTAGCTTTTAGGTTAGGGGTTTAAAGTGTAGACCTGAGCAGTGCTGGTTCTTTTTACCTTATGTTATAAAGTATACGAAATAATTTGATTTGAACATTTAACATTATTTACCATCTTAGCTTTGGGGTTATTATTAATCCTACATCTTTATTATAAAACAAGCATAACGTCGTTATGCTTATAGAACGTTCCAACGGGGTTGGCGTGCGGAGCACGCAAGGGTTTCCCCTAGTACAAAATAAAACAGCTTGAACCTTGTATGTATATTCCACCTGAGGGGTAGCTGCATTATTAGCAAATTCCCATAGGAAATATGAGCTATTTCAGTGACTGTTACGGTAAGACCTAAGGTCGGTTGTATTCAATGAGCACCGATCACGGTCCCCAGAACACGATATATATTCCAAATTTGGTTCACAAGTTGGATTTCTAAGTCGCTTGGACGAGTTATCTATCCATAAAATCCAACAACCGGAAGCTTGTTGCTTGCGGTATTAATAGACAAATAGAAAATGTACCGCGTAACGGAAAATCGTTATCGAATTGGTTGCTCTGGTAATGAATGTAAATACATGTGTTTTGGTTATCGAATTAAGTTAGGAGGCGTTCGGTTCCGTTCGGCGTGGTTCGGATATTATCGTCAAGCGCTGGTATTTAAAATTTTAAAAGTGAGTTATACAGGGTGTCCCCGAACTCTCTGGACCCCTTTTGTGGATATGTTCCTGGGATCCAGACAAACATATTTCACAATATAAACACGGGTCTACGGGGCTTATTTTTTCGTCTGTCTGTCTGTATGTGTTTTTTACAAAATACTTAATATTTTTGAAAGTAGAAAGGATATTGAGCTCAAACGTTGTACACCTATTTGTTGCGGAACCTCAATTAGCATTTCCGGACTTATGAATATATGAATTTTTTCATTATTTTTTGCTAGTAGAATCAGCTCAGAAAGTTTTCGGAACATAATGCAAATAACTCATTATTTTAGCTCATAATAAATTTAAAATATTTTGTTTCTAGAGTAATTCTGGGTATTGTTGACAACTACCAACAAATACATTTTTCCTTTTTTTTTGTCAATATCTCTGTTATCCTTTGAGCTACCGACAAAATAAAAAAAACATTGTTTTTGTCATGAAAAAAGTCAAATTTTTTGTCTCTTGTATTTTTTTTTTTTTTTTTTTTTTTTTGTACAGTTAGCGGTTTTTGAGATATTTGACATTAAAAATTATAAACGGTGTAATGTGGATTCAAGAAATGGAATGTATGTGTAATACAAACTTAGAAAAGGAAGTTAATAAAATTTTACATTTTGATACAAGTAGGCCTATTACTGTTTTCATACGTTCAATGTTAATACTATAAAGGTGTAGAATTAATTTTAACCTCAAAGCTAAGGTGGTAACACAGTTAAATGTCCATTCATTGTAAATACATTCAATAAAAATAAAATGTAGGTTCATCAGTCTAGGCCTAACCTAAATTTATTGTGTATGTTTAATTTATTTTACTTGCCTTAGCGGCAACGTACACGCTTAATTTATGTTAATAACATTATTCTTATTATAAATTATTTATGCAACATAAATTACGTATGTATGTGTTTATTATGTTAATTGCAAATTATTAAGCCCAGCTCTCACGGGTTAGTAAATCCATAGTTTCATTATATTGGCCCATCTATCGATTTTTACTGATATTCCACGGGAAAGAGCTAACCACAGGTCTAACCCAATAATAACTTTAATAATGAGTTGAGCAAATTTCCGAAACAAAGTTTATATGCCTATGTTTTAGGGTTTCAACCAACAATTTGGGAAGTAGGTCTATTCACGACGGTGCTGAATAGCTGCAAAATGGTCCGCACGCCATTCCTCATATTGGGAGCATCTTCAATACACAAAGCATTGAGTGCTTCGCACGCCAACCCCCGTGTTGGGAGTATCTTCAATACACAAAGCATTGAGGGATTCGCACGCCAAATGCCGTATTTTGAGTATCTTCAACACACAAAGTATTGCATGCTTCGCACGCCAACCCCACGGTAGAATCCGCCACATGGCTTTGAACCGGGTACTTCTATGGTATTTTACGTTTTGATCGATTTTGGGGGAACCAAGCGAGCTATAAGGTCGCGTAAAAGAACAAAACGTGCAGAATAACATACTACATTTATATTTGTAGAAAAAACTGAAAAAAAAATTCATTCTCGTAGGAAAAATCTAAAAAAAATAGTTACTTTAATAGTTACCGGTCAAAAAAAGTGCTTCCGGTTGTTGGATTTGTTTGGCTAACAAACTCATCCGAGCGACGTAGACAACCAACATGTGTACCAAATTTGAAGCAAATCGGACTTAAAATGCGGCCGATAGAGTTATATATGATGTATAATATATATGATTGTTAATGACACCCCAAAACGTGTTCTGGGGACCATGATCGGTGCTCATTTGCTACTCCCGACCTTGGGTCTTACCATAAGAGCCACTGCAATAGCTCATTTTCCCTATGGAAATTCGCTAACAAGATTTAACAGGTTTTGTAAGTTTGTTTCTTCTACCTCCAGTTTTTAACTAATGTAAATCCATTTTCGGGGCACGAATTATGTAATCGAACAATAAGATTGACCTTGCAGTATGATCCAGTTTCTTGAGTTGACCTTGAAAGTGACCCTTGGCCGCCTTTACGTTCCTAGGAAGTCCTGTTTGCTACAAGGTGAGACGCACTGTTGGTTAGTTACGTTCACTACCAGCAAATCATTCAATGGCCTGATTTTTACGCCTTCAAGAGTAGTGCCAAAAACTTTGGTCTGTAAGGTTTTCGATTAAAGCAATCTTACCAGGGTTATAAATGTAGAGGTTGAAGAACAAATAAAATCGTCTGAATATTACCAAAACCAATTTTTGAAACAACCAACACTTGCAGTAGCGTCTTTATAGAGACCTCTAATGTGTGCCATTCTTCTTCATTTATAACGCCCTTTAAAATGAGGTATCACTTGATGGGGGTTTGTATTTAAGATTTTTGAATTA
>JAGFPH010005052.1:44465-68716 GCA_018207615.1 Philaenus spumarius | reverse complement strand
AATGAGGTATCACTTGATGGGGGTTTGTATTTAAGATTTTTGAATTATCCTCTCAACCCCCTATTTTGGGATAAGGGGTGAAATGATCGGCTACACAAAAATTCATCTCCCTTTGTCATATAAAGATATACCGAAGCGCATTTATTTATTTCTACTTGTTCCATAGTTAAGAGGGGGGCGACTTTTGGACATATGGACACCCGGTAAACATAAATATTTATACAATTTTTAATGTCACCCCAAAATGTGTTCTGGGGTCCATAATTGGTGCTCATTTACTACTCCCGACCTTAGGTCTCACCATAAGGGTATTTCCTACGGAAATTAGCTAACAAGTAGTGGTGTTCTAAAAGTTTACTCATAAATTAATTTTTGCCCCTGAAAGATCACCGCCCTCCGCCGCGGATCGACCGTCGAAATTCTTTCTCTGGGGAGAATGACAAATTTTGCGCCCTTATTACAAATAACCATTCTATAGATCTAGATCCTTCAGGAGCGAAATAGCGGTTTGAAACCAGAACCAAGACGTGTCTAAAACTGATTCGTTTGATCGAGGTACACATTGCACGAGTGGTATTCAGGCCTACCCTTGCAAAATCCAATATCAGAGTTGAACGTCCATGTAACAACGTATCCTCACAACTTCCCGACACCAGGTTAGGCAACACTACGGTCAATTGATTTTGTATGTCTGCGACCTGATTAACTTGCGGCAACCTGTGCCGACTTTACGCTTCGTCGAGCTTACTTTCATTTTGCCGACTAGAGAATGTAACCGTTAGTGTACTTGGGATAATAGAAACGACTATTCGAATACTTTTCCAAGTATTCAATAAAAAATACTCAGTACAACTGCTAACTACTCTGATAAATAATTCGAATACGATACTATTAAACTTAAGCGTAATAATTAACTAGTTCTTACATTACGAAATATACTTATACGTGATTTGAACTAAGATGAAGTATAAGATACGATACGTGTGAAGTGTTGGGTTTGAAGTTTCAAGGCCTGCGATTGATTTTTTAAGCATCTGATGTAAATGTCTTATGCTTTTGTTGTGTTTATATGCATGTGTTTTCATCCAATCATATGAATTCTATTTTGTACTAGAGGAAACCCCTTTGTGCTCCGCACGCCAACCCCTTGGGACCTTCCATACACGTAATCATGTTATGTTTTCTTTATAATAAAGGTGTAGGATTAATAATAACCCCAAAGCTAAGATGGTAAATAATGTTAAGTGATCAAATAAAATTATTTCGTATATTTTATAGCCTAAGAGAAGTTATAATAAAGGTTAAAAGAACCAGCGAAGCACAGATATACACTAAAAACCTAACCTAAAAATTAGAAATATAAATAATTGCTTCAAAGTTTGAAATCAGCTGTTAATGGAAATATCAGAGCAAACAGCTGATTTATCTGTTATTTTATTCAATTGGTTGCTATGGTAATGAATGTAAATACATTCAAGAAATTTGTGTTGGTTCATCAGTCTTGGCCTAACCTAACAATTTTTTCCAACTAAATTTACAAACATTGAAGTGAAAAATGTTTTTGCCAAAGTTAATTAGCCTATGTTACTCAGGGATAGTGTGGCTTTTTATTAGTAAAACTATTTTTTTCAATCTGTTCAGTAGTTCCATAGATTACCCTCTACATACAAACAATTAAATTTTACCTTTTTATAATATTAGTATAGAAAAGTCTGAGTGTATGTGAATATGCATGATATTACATAAGTAGTTTGTTTATTTAGAATTTTTTACTTAATCTATACTAAAATTATAAAGAGGTAAAGTTTTTTTTTGTTGTTTGTATGTAGGGGGTAATCTCTGGCACTACTGAACCGATTGAAAAAATAGTTTTACTAATAAAAATCTACACTATCCCTCAGTAACATAGGCTATAAGTCATTTCTACAAAAACCTTTTTTTATTTAAATATTTGTAAATTTAGTCGGAAAAAATTCTTAGGTTAGGCTTTGACTGATAAACCAACACATGTATTTACCTTTATTACCATTGCAACCAATAGAATAAAATAGCTATGTGCTCCAATATTTCCATTAACGATTTCAAACTTTAAAGCAATTATTTTTGTATTTCCAGCTTTTAGGTTAAGGTTTTAAAGTGTCGACCTGAGCCTTGTTGGTTCTTTTAACCTTTATTATAACTGCTGTTATAAAATATACGAAATAATATGATTTGAACATTTGACATTATTTACCATCTTAGCTTTGGGGTTATTATTAATCCTACACCTACAGATAGAAGGTACCAACGAGGTTGGCGTGGGGGTTTCCCCTAGTTATCTATAAAACAGCTTGCACCTTTTATGTATATTCCACCTGAGGCGTAGCTGCATTATTAGCAAATTCCCAAAGGAGCTATTGCAGTGACTGTTACGGTAAGACCTAAGGTCGGTTGTAATGAATGAGGACAGATCACGGTCCCCAGAACATGATGTGCATATATATTCCAAATTTGGTTCACAAGTTGCATTTCTAAGTCGCTCGGACGAGTTATGTAGCCATAAAATCCAACATAAAATCGGAAGCACATTTTAAGACCGAAGTTAACATTTTTTACCTTTTTTTTGTGTAGGCCTAATGACACGTTTTCGAATTTTATATAAAATAATGTAGGAGATTAGTCTGCAAATTTTGTTTTTATTCCATCTTTTCTACTAATACAATTCGTTTTAGGAGATCCTGAGAGAAAAAAGTGAAAGCAAACACATTATAAAGATTACTCAGGGAGCTGTTTACCCTAGGGATTGCCTGCTGTTTTGTTTTGTTAAGGGAGCCGTGGGAAGCAAGAATAAACCAAAGTCTTGTATATAGAACGACAAAGTTCTGCGAGTATAAAATGCTGTTAGAACATGATACCTAGATTACTATCAGGTACCTTCTCTCACAGACATGAATAAATGAATGGAAGGAATATCATGTAAATAATATTAAGGCTTACCATTACACGCATTTGAAAAAAAAACATCAGATCCGAGATTTCTGCAAAAAAAAGGAATCTTATAAATTTATCTTTATTTCCCACTTAGCCCTATCTATATACATGATCAGGTGTGCGACAAGAAACTCTAAAATTCTCCATTTACATAACTTCCAAACGAACGTAAAAGTGAAAGGATTTCACTTCTATGAGTATATTTCCTAAAATAAAACGAAAAGTATTTCCTTAGACGCAAATATTTGAAATGCAATTGTTTTTTTCTTTTCCTATATACAGGGCGATTCAGATGCGGCAATGTCTTGGTAGCTCATCCTATAGCTAAAAAAAGAAAACAAGTTCATATAAACATAGGCCGAAAACGCTTCATTTTCTAGATAGCCGTCATTTTGTTTTTTGTTTTACACAATAATTCATATCTAGAGAACGGTTTTATTGATTCAGTTCAAACTTATCACGAAGTTTAACCAACAATGATCTATTTAAAATTTTATACACATGAGAAAAAACATAGCTTCAATATATTAAATTTAATGTGTTATAGTCTACGTGAATTGTTTTGGGGTTAGAAATCGTTGAAAATATAAGCTTAGTTTAAATTTTTTTACTCCGTTTTTCAGAAGAAACTACATAGGCCTCTAACAACAAAATATACGGAAAAGAGTTCGAAGAATTCAGGACGTGATTCCCCACATAAAAATAAGATGAAAAGTTCCAATAAACATAGGTCCAAATATGCTCCGTTTTCTGTCCAGCCGCCATTTTGTGTTTTTACATAATAATTCATATCTAGAGAAATGTTTGACTGATTGAGTTCAAAGTTGGCATGCAGTTTAAACCAACAATGATCTATCTCAAGAAAAATAATTCGACCACGTGAAGTGAGTTGAGCAAATTTCCAAAATTCGAGTTGCTTCGAACCGGGTACTTTTATGGGATTTTAAGTTTTGGTCGATTTTTTAGAAACCAAACGAGCTATAAAATCGCGTAAAAAAACAGAATAACATCCTACATTTATATTTTTAGAAAAAACTCTAAAACATTACATTCTCGTAGTAAAAATCTCAAAAAATAGTTACTTCCGGTCAAAAAACGTACTTCCGGTTATTGGATTTTTTGGATAACATGTGTACCAAATTTGAATCAAATCGGACTTAAATTGCGACCGCTAGAATGCGAACACATATATACATAAATATATATGATTTTTAATGACACCCCAAAACGTGTTCTGGGGACTATGATCGGTGCTCATTTGCTACTCCCGACCTTGGGTCTTACCATAAGGGCCACTGCAATAGCTCATTTTTCCTATGGAAATTCGCTAATAATCGATTATATCCAATCATGCGTTTCAAAATGGCAACTGTTTGAAAATTTTAAACCTAAATTACTCAAAAACCGTAGGCCTACGTTATAACCAAAAAATGTCAAGACACCTTTTTTGCAGCCCTTGTGATTCCTTAACGGATGGTGTAACTGTCAAAACAATTGACTGAAGGGTAACAGCTAAGTTAAAGATAATGACAGCAAGTGTACATACAATATTGTTGTGTTTACTGTGTTGGTATAGGATGCAGGGGTGAACAAACCAATTATTACACATAACTTAACTATTACCCTTCATCCGATTCTTTTTACAGTTACACCATCCGATAGGGAATCAATATTGTTACAAAAAAAAAAGTGTCTTGATATTTTTTGTTAAAATGTACGGTTATTGAGTAATTTAGGTTTGGCATTTTCAAACAGCCGCCATTTTGAAACGCATGATTGGATAGAATCGATTATTTTTCTTGAGATAGATCTTTATTAGGTTAAACGTCATGCCAAGTTTAAACTCAATCAGTCAAACCATTCTCTAGATATGAATTATTTTGTAAAACAAAACAAAATGGCGGATATCTGGAAAACGAAGCGTTTTCGGACCTTTGTTTATATGAACTTTTTTTCTTATGTTTAGCTATAGAATGAGCTACCGAGACATTGCCGCGTAGTTCTGAATCACCCTGTATAATTTAATAGTATTACGTTACGGGAATTTCAAAAACCAGTTGGGTAAATCCCAGAATAGGTTCATCAACCTGCCTAAGAATTATATCGTGAAGTTCGCAACAAACACCTGAGGATGAAATTTATACTTTCCACCTTTGTTCATATGAACTTATAAATACACTTTTAATACTTAAAATTCTTTTTCCAACACGTTAATCTATTATATTGTGTGGATTAAATATTCACAGAAATATAAACTTGGTGACAAGGAAACCAGAGCTGGAAATCCCCGACCTAACCAAACCTGTTCTGACTTTATTATCCACTTGAATACATTAGACATGTGCGCAGAAGTTTCGCTGGTTTAGTATAATTCTTCGTAATTGGCAAGGAAAGCTTTTCCTACTGGAAGCAGGTGCGAATTTAGTAAAATATCTGTTCCAGCAGTTCTTAAGATAAAAATTAAAAATGTGCATCAATCCTCACAGTCTCCAAATATTGTTTGGGGATAAAATTCGTCTCCACACCAGCACAAAAACTATCTAACATTTCATCGTAATTCATTTCGAGTTTGTTTTATTTTAGTTCCTTGCAACTTTATCCATACAATAAATATAATCACTTCACAACACTTAAGTAATATAAATACCTGAGAAATGTAATACATTTAAATTACGAGATTATGACTATCAGAAAATCGATGTTACATCGTTGACAAATAAACAAGTTCACAATCGATACTAACAAAAATTTAAAGGTTTTCATATTTGAAAAGTGTACGTTTACGCTATATTCTCACACATATATTCAAACGATATACCGGTTGTCCATAAAGTGTTCCCCCTTCCCCCATTGACTTTGGAACAAGAAGAAATAAATATATGAGCTTCGGGGTATCTCTATACGACAAAGGGAGATGAATTTTGGTGTAACCATCCATTTCACACCTTATCCCAAAATGGGGGGTTGAAGGGATAATTCAAAAATCTTAAATACAAACCCCCATCAAGTGATACCTCATTTTAAAGGGCTTGATAAATGAAGAAGAATGATACAAATTAGAGTTCTTTTAGAGTTGTATTATCCGCCATTTTTCCAATATATGGAACACGCTATATTTTTTGATGGTTTTGGATTTTACAAGCTATTTTTAGGGTTTTTTTGTTCTTGGTGTTTTTCGATACGGCTAACCGTTTAAAAGTTAGACGAGTATAACGTTTTAAAAAAAACACCCTATCTGAGCGGGTGATATTTTGGTATAGAAACATTTTGAACTAATGTAAACACTCTTAACACTAATAAAGAATTTTTTAGACAAACAAATAACTTTTAAAAATCAACAAACACTGTTTTTGTTAACTTTTTAAAACCATAAAACAGCTGTTCTCATTTTAAAGTACCGTTTTTAATGTTTTCATATTCTAAAATGGCGGCCAACTTTCGAATTTTTTATGAAACACCTTATGTTTTATGATGAAGTACCAGGAGACCGAGCTAAAGCTCGATTATAAGCAGGGCCTAGTTTGCTCACGTCAATAACTATTATTGCAAATTTTCGTGAACATCGTTTAGGTTAGGCCTATAACATTAAACAACTAAATAAAGGGTATGTTTATTTAGCAGAAGTATCCGTTGCCATGGTAACTATAAATAGATACAACATTAGCCTTACCTCTAATAAAATACAGTTTAAAAGAAAACAGATGATTATTGTAATGGCATTGAAAACATTTGCATCAGCTGTGCTTCGTTTAAAAGAAAACAGATGATTATTGTAATGACATTGAAAACATTTGCATCAGCTGTGCTTTGTATTGTTTAAAATGGACAAATTTCACTTTTTAATTTAATAAAAAGACGTATAAAACGAATTTTCCCAGACTGGTGACCATTTCCAATCGATTTCTCGTGGCCAAAAGCCCCATATAAAATCAAAAAATCAAAAATCCTTAGACGGAGATTCCAGATCCATTTAGCAGACAGATCTCTCGCTTTAGAAGGTAGGATTTGGATTTTACTGAATTCTGGATTGTGAATCAGCTGATATTAAATATCTGTTATCAACTTCATTTTTCAAGTGTGATAATTCATGTTTGTCACTTAATTCCTCTGTATTATGGTTTTAAAAAATTATCAAAAACAGTAGGCCTATTTGTTGATTTTAAAAAGTTATTTGTTTGTCTAAAAATGCTTTATTAGTGTTAAGAGCTTTTTCATTGGTTCAAAACGTCTCCATACCAAGATATATCATCTGCTCAGATAGGGTGTTTTTAAAACTGTATACCCCTCTAACTTTTAAACGGTTAGTCGTATACCGTACAAAAAATACCAAAAACAAAAAGTCTTAAAATAGCTTGTAAAATCCAAAATCATCATAAAATATAGGGTGTTCCTTAAGAAATTCGAAAGTTGGCCGCCATATTGGAAAAATGGCGGGTAAGATAAAAATTTCAAAGTCACCAAATTAAACAGACCTAAAAGTCCAGGGGAGTTACCGTTTAACGTTTTTTAATAGCTCTTATAGATTTCAAGAGAAACAGCTGGCATACTTATATGTATAGATGTTTGTTAAAGAGTAGTATGCACTTTTAACTGTTAACGGTATAATGTCTTAATACTATTATCACGACGCAAACAATCTATTATTGGCCGACTGTTATTGTAACGAATAATAAGAGGGAAAAAACTGTATCAAATTCAAATCAAGCTTTTGTTGGGTCTGTTCAAATCAAGGTCGTGTTTTATGAAAGTGCACAATATAGCCTACTTGGCAAAAAGTCCATAAATAACTTGGCCATAGTCCTGGGAGTAAGCCTACTAAACTAATGTCATTGTTTGTGTTTTGAGTAGGAAGAAGAAAATCTCTTTTCAACGTCGCGACGTTTCCTTTATGTAATTGTTAGAATATATATATACTAGCTGACCCGTACGTCATTGCCCGTGGTGGTTGGTATTTTCAGTCTTTTTAACGTAATTGTATTCTTTTCAAGTGTTCAGTCAGTGAGTGGTATTTGGCTTTTATATATATAGATCTTAAATAATAAAAGCACTATTGTCATAATAATAAAAGATTTGAAATTATGATTTTAGTAACTTTGATCCCCCCAAACCCCTCCTGAAATTTCGAAATTTTTCATACCCTTTCTTAGTGAGCACCTATGGCCCTGGAGGAATCTACACACCAAATTTCATTCCAATCCGTTCGGTAGTTTTGAAGAAATCGTGATTTAATAACTTTGATCCCCCCAAACCCCCCCTAAAATTACTAATTTTTGGAAACCCCTTCTTAGTGAGTGCCTATGGCCCTAGAGGAAGCTACATACCAAATTTTATTATAATCTGTTCGGTAATTTTGGAGAAATCGTGATTTAGTAATTTTTACCCCCCAAACCCCCCTAAAATTTCCAATTTTTAAAACCCTTTTTTAGTGAACACTTATGGCCCTAGAGGAAGCTACATACCAAATTTCATTCCAATCCGTTCGGTAGTTTTGAAGAAATCGTTTTTTAATAGCTTTGATCCCCAAACCCCCCCTAAAATTTCTAATTTTTGGAAACCCCTTCTTAGTGAGCACCTGTGGCCCTAGAGGAAACTACATACCAAATTTCATTTCAATACGTTCGGTAGTTTTTGAGAAATCGTGATGAGTGAGTGAGTGAGTGAGTGGTATTTCGGTTTTATATATATATATAGATACAGATCTAACAATCCTATTTAGCCAAAGATAAACCACAATGTCGTTAATGTAAGCAATTACCTAGTTTTTTATACATATTTGTAATTTTGCAACTTGTAATATTTTTTTACGGAATGATTTGTTAAGTTTTCTGCAGTTGGATGAATAACCGAGTTTGGGACGACAATCTGGTAAATTTGGTACTATACTGTCGGTTTTGGAAAAGTATCAAGATTTGTTACGCCATGCCAGTTAGAAAAGGACTTTAATCGATAGGTGCTATATACCTGTGTCCATGTGACGGGAGCCTCGCTTAAGCGATTGGTCATGTGAGAAATCTTAATCTCCGTCCTAGCTGGGCGACTAAAATCGCTGGAGCGACACGACCGATATCGCTCATGTCGGCGACGGAAACGGTGTCCACAGTTATTACGCGACGGCTCAGACTGCACTTGTATTCTTTCAGTCTACAGTGAACGGTGGGTTAGTAACATGTTTTATATAGCGCTAATTTTTTCGTTATATCCGTTTGAAAGTTTTAAACGACCGCCATTGTAAAAATATTGAAGTCGAGTCAACATAACCTTTTTTTCCTGTGTAGGTAACACTAATTTAAAGGATTGATACAAATTTGGTATTATTTCGTTAAGCAATTTTTAATAAAACAACTCTTTTGGTCATAGTAGAACAACCGAAATGACTTCAGACAATTGAACAGTGATTTGGTGTTTTGGACCCAGGAACAATCTCGGAAAATATGTGACAAGAGTTACTGAACAGCCTGTATATGACTATGTTATTGTTGTAGACTAAATGCCTGCAATAGTTATAAAATAGTATTTGTTTATATTTCACTTGTATTGTATATTTACAGAATGCAAATGCTGCTACTGATATCGCCAGTCCTGCACCTGGTTTTACATATTAGGCCTATTTGTACATATTACTGGCGCACGTGCAGTATATAATCTAAATGAAATTAAAATGTAACACGGCTGTAGAAAATCACATTTTTCTTCCATTACGAAATAGTTGGACGTTCTTTGAAATATGCTTTTAGTACGCTTGTAGCACTACGTGCATTATAACCTACCAGTTTACTGATAACCACTTTAAAAAAGTCAGTTGAGTTTTTACTTTTTTATGAGTTTGTATAACAATATGAAAAGATGGAACACTTTTTCGAGACTTCGGCTCGTGTTTTTTTTTAATACTAAAAACGTGACGTATTTAGTACCACACGTCACGTAGCTGTCTCGCTAGAAAGCTCAAAGGAAAGAAGTTTTCTACGTCGTCTGTGAGTGCATATATCGTGTCCACAGGCGGACGCACATACAGACACACAGACATAAAATTTTGTATTGCTTTAACTTGTTCAGAGACCTGGAAAACGTCATAAAAAGGGGGGGTAAATTTTTTTTAATTATCGCAAGATACGTCGGCATTTTAATGCAATCGAAGTAATTTTATTATAGTTAATAATGGAGCTTGGCTAGTGAGAAAAAATATTTCAAAGAACTCAGATTAATAATAAATACATTTTATTTATCAAACATGTTTCAACTATAAAGTCGTCAACCAGGGCAGCTACAAGGGGTCCGAGAGTAGGGGGCCAACAAAAGCACAGATCAAAAATTCACAAAAATGTTTTAAATAGTTTAAAACTTAAAACACTTGGGAAGATGTCTAATTATTTTTCGAATCTCAAATAAATTGTAGAATAGATTAAACTGAAAACAAATAAATCAGTATGAATGAAAGATTAAGCTGTCATCATTGCCTGATAATCAAGCGCATTCAAATAATGCTAATAAATTGAACAATTTGATCACATAAGCACACAAGTACAATAAACAACTCACAATACATCACCCAAAACTAGTTAATAAAAGACATGTATATATAAATATTACCACATTCAAACGATTCAGAACGCTAACTGGTGGATATCATCACCAGCATCGTCTCAATGCAATTGCATAGGCAATGAATTCTTCGAACCCTTTTTCTGTATAGTTTGTTGTTAGAGGCCTATGTAGTTTCTTCTAAAAAACTAAGTAAATTGAAGCTATGTTTATATGTGCCAAGGCCGTAGGGGAGGGGGGGGTTCAAAACCTCCCCGAAATTTAGCATTAAAAATAATACTAGTTTTAAAAAGTGCAAGTTAAAATAAATTATAAATTAGACAACACAACAGAGGATCCAACAACATATTTTACATCATTGTGCATTGCATGCATACTGATATTTAGTTTTGCTTGATTAAACTACAACGTACAATACACATGGATGCAGTAGGTTACAGCCTTACTCTCTTGTGAGATTGATCTGATCTATTAAATAAGAAAACTATGAAGGTTCAACAAAAATACTTTACTCTAACAAAACACACAATGCATTGTATATTGAAAATACTCCCAATACGGGGGTTGCGCCAACCGTTAACTGCACGCCAACCGTATTGGGAGTATTTTCAATACACAGAGCATTGCGTGCTTCGCACGCCAACCCCCGTATTGTTGAATTTTCAATACACAATGCATTGCGTGTTTTGTTAAAGTAAAGTATTAAGATCAAGCTCACAAGAGAGTAAGGCTGTAACCTACTGCATCCATGTGTATTGTACATTGTAGTTTAATCAGGTAAATCTAAATATCAGTATGCATGCAATGCACAATGATGTAAAATTTGTTGCCGGATCCTCTGTTGTGTTGTCCGTTTTATAATTTAATGTGCACTTTTTAAACCTAGCATAAATTTTTACTACTAAATTTCGGGTAGGGTTTTGACCCCCCCCGGCTACGGCCTTGCTGCAATCCACTCGAACTAAATTTGTAAAGATCCCCTTCGCTAGTTCGATGGCATGACAAGTGACGAAATCCACGATGCCAGATGAATTGACGAAGTAATTGTGATGTAAGAGGCCGTCCATCGCACATGCGCGTGTAGTGAAATCGTGTCTTGCTGGGCCTAACCATTGTTCCAGCTTTCTTAGATTCCTGGTCGGCATACAGTAATTAACACCCAGCATGTAAACTGCTTTACAGATGGCAATCTCCCTTGTTTAATTCCAAATACGGATATTGCTAATTGGATATGAACACGAGATTTAACTTATTGCAAGAAAAACCAACAAGTTAATGGTTCTCAAACACGTTTAATGCTAGTTGTTTACTTTACTAAACCACCGCGCTTGCGCAGCTCGTTCAATTAATTGTGAATGAATTAATTTAACCTAATCCATGTTTTTATAACATTTTATTAGCGAATTTCCATAGGAAAAATGAGCTACTGCAGTGAGCCTTATGGTTAAATCCAAGGTCGGGCTTATCAAATGAGCACCGATCATGGTCCCCAGAACACGTTTTGGTGTGTCATTAAAAATCATATGTATATATGTGTTCGCACTCTAGCGGCCACATTTTAAGTCCGATTTGGTTCAAATTTGGTGCACATGTTGGTTGTCTACGTCGCTCGGACAAGTTCGTTAGTCAAAAAAATCACACAATCGGAAGCAAGTTTTTTGACCGGAAGTAACTATTGTTTTAGGTTTTTCCTACGAGAATGAATTTGTTTTTCACTTTTGTTCTACAAATGTAAATGTAGGATGTTATTCTGCACATTTTGTGTTTTTACGCGACCTTATAGCTCGCTTGATTCCCCCAAAATCGATCAAAACGTAAAATACCATAATAGAAGTACCCGGTTCAAAGCCACGTAGTGGATTCTACCGTGGGGTTGGCGTGCGAAGCACGTAATGCATTGTGTATTGAAGATACTCCCAATATGCGGAATGGCGTGCGAAGCACGCAATGCTTTATGTATTGAAGATACTCCCAATATAAGGAATGATGTGCGAAGTACGCAATGCTTTGTGTATTGAAGATACTCCCAATATGAGGAATGATGTGCGAAGTACGCAATGCTTTGTGTGTTGAAGATACTCCCAATACGGGGGTTGGCGTGCGAAGCACGCATTGTTTTGTGTATTGAAAATACTCCCAATACGGGGTTGGCGTGCGAAGCACGCAATGCATTGTGTATTGAATATACTCCCAATACGGAGGTTGGCGTACGAAGCACGCAATGCATTGTGTATTGAAGATACTGCCAATACGATGGTTGGCGTGCGAAGCATGCAATGTTTTGTGTATTGAAGATATTCCCAATATGCGGAATGGCGTGCGAACCATTTTGCAGCTATTCAGCACCGTCGTGAACAGACCTATTTCATCAATTGTTAGTTGAAACCCTAAAACATAGGCCTATAATCTTAATTTTGGAAATTTGTTCAACTCACGTCAGCGGTTCAGCTGCGTGGTCGAATTATTTTTAATTTAAACATAGAACAAAAGTCACACAATTCTAAACATCTCTTAAAAGTATAATACAAACAAACAAAGGTTTGACTTGGTCCAGTTTAAAGGTGGCAGCTCTAAAAGTATTAATTTTTTTGTATTTTTATTTACTAGCCTATCATTTTATTCTGAGAACTCAAATTTTACCAAAGAATGCTATGCTAATGTTTTCCAACGTTAAAAAATGTCGAATTTCGAAGAAATGAAACACTCGTATCCAACAAATTTTGGAATGTAAATAAAGTTGGTTTAAAAATTAAATGGCTTTTACAACTGAAGATTAACATTTTAACATAATTTAACATTTGTTTTAATATTATCATCCCCTTCCCCGATTTGCCATTTGACTTTCAATCAGATATTTACAAAATTCAGCCCTTTCTAAAATGCTAAAATTTTGTAAACAAAGTAAATAATTCTACCACGCAGCTGAACCGCTGACGTGAGTTGAGCAAATTTCCAAAATTAAGTTTATAGGCCTATGTTTTAGGGTTTCAACCAACAATTTGGGAAATAGGTCTATTCACGACGGTGCTGAATAGCTGCAAAATGGTTAGCACGCCATTCCGCTTATTGGGAGTATCTTCAATACACAAAGCTTTGCGTGCTTCGCACGCCATTCTGCATATTTTTAGTATCTTCAACACATTAAGAATTGCGTTCTTCACATGCCAACCTCTGTATTGGGAGTATCTTCAACAAACAAAACATTGCGTGCTTCGCACGCCAACCCACGTATCGGGAGTAACTTCAATACACAATGCATTGCGTGCTTCGCACGCCATTCCGCATATTTTGAGTATCTTCAACACATTAAGAATTGCGTGCTTCACATGCCAACCTCTGTATTGGGAGTATCTTCAACAAACAAAACATTGCGTGCTTCGCACGCCAACCCCCGTATCGGGAGTATCTTTAATACACAATGCATTGCGTGCTTCGCACGCCAACTCCACGGTGGAATCCACCACATGGCTTTGAACCCGGTACTTTTATGGTATTTTACGTTTTGATCGATTTTGGGGGAACCAAGCGAGCTATAAGGTCGCGTAAAAAAATAAAATGTGCAGACTAATATCCTACATTTATATTTGTAGAAAAAACTCTAAAAACAATTCATTCTCGTAGGAAAATTTTTAAAAAATAGTTATTTCTTGTCAAAACACTTGCTTCAGGTTGTTGGATTTTTTTGGCTAACGAACTCGTCCGAGCGACATAGACAACCAAATGCGGCCGCTAGAATGCCAAGACATATATACATATGATTTTTAATGACACCTCAAAACGTGTTCTGGGGACCATGATCGGTGCTCATTTGCTACTCCCGACCTTGGGTCTTACCCCATGGAAATTCGCTAACAAGTAGAGAGCGATCATTAACGCAACTAAGCCAAAGTTCCGGTAACAGCAAAACGTCACTGTTACAAAACCTTGTCCCTTGAAACACAAAATGGCATTAGTTCGGAAGGTTTGATAATATTTTGACGGCCGGTAGAAAGGTGGAACCGACAACGGCCATGGAGGACTTTCACCTACAGAAAACCGATCCAAAGGTCGACCGGGTCTGACATCCTTGACCTAGTCCGCGAGTCTTTACCGAATAAAAATTTTCGCGCCCGCTCTTTTGTCCGTTGATTTGTGTGGTGTTCCGGATAAGCTTCCACTTGAGCGCACAATGTACCTTCGTGCTGATACAGTCATTGTGTGTGAGGACATGCTTGTTAGTCAATCAAACCAGAACTGAAATAATAGCGTTGCAAATCCAATGATCAAAGCGCCTTGTATAACTTGATAGTTATATATCAATAAGATAATATATACTCGATACAGTACGTTAGAGGGGAAAATTGAACCAAGGATGTAAAAATTAATGTTATTAGCGAATTTTCATAGGAAAAATGAGCTATTGCAGTGGACAGGGTGGCTAGCGTCAGGGAAAACCTGGAAAAGTCAGGGAATTTTACTTTTCTAAAAAACCAGGGATAAGTCAGGGAATTTTGGTTTAGGTCAGGAAAAAATAACATTTCTAAGGAAAATAGTCAAAAATAAGTATTTAAAATCATAGATTAATACAATTTTTAATTGAGAAAATAAACTTTAAAGATAAGATGAACTTCTAAATTAAACAATAAGAAAACTACGTATCCTGATACGCAAAACCCATTATCGGCAAGTTACGGGAGTGATTGTGGCAGCTTGGTGGCTGGTAAACATTTAATATTTAACTGTTATAAAATTACCTAAAAATTCCCTAAAAATTGTTTTACTTACCAAAATATTTTGATTGAGTTACTAAAATAAAATTAGCATGGTTTGGTTTTTGCTTTTTCTAAGATTGGTCAGGGAAAAGTCAGGGAATTTCAAAAGGTCATATCACTAGCCACCCTGAGTGGACCTCATGTCAGGAGTAGCAAATGAGCATCGATCATGGTCCCCAGAACACGTTTTGGGGTGTCATTAAAAATCATATATATATGTGTGTGTGTGTTCGCACTCTAGCGGCCGCATTTTAAGTCCGATTTGGTTCAAATTTGGTACACATGTTGATTGTCTACGTCGCTCGGACCAGTTCGTCAGCCAAAAAAATCCAACAATCGGAAGCACGTTTTTTGACAGGAAGTAACTATTTTTATACATTTTTCCTACGAGAATGAAATAATTGTTTTTGAGTTTTTTCTACAAATATAAATGTAGCATGTTATGCTGCTTATTTTGTTTTTCTACGCGACCTTATAGCTCGCTTGGTTCCTCCAAAATCGATCAAAACGTAAAATACCATAGAAGTACCCGGTTCAAAGCCATGCGGTGGATTTTATTGGGGGTTGGCGTGCGAAGCACGCAATGCATTGTGTATTGAAGATACTCCCAAAACGGAGGTTGGCGTGCGATGCACGTAATGCTTTGTCTGTTGAAGATACTCCCAATATGCGGAATGGCGTGCGAACCATTTTGCAGCTATTCAGCACCGTCATGAATAGAACTATTTCCCAAATTGTTGGTTGAAACCTTAAAACGTAGGCCTATAAACTTAATTTTGGAAATTTGCTCAACTCACGTCAGCGGTTCAGGTAAGTTTATTCATATTCATATTCATATTCATATTTTATTTGTCATTGACCAAACATATTTGGAATAGACATAGTCACAAATTTACAATTCAAGTACAAGTTGCTACATTAATAAATTAAAATACAAAGAAATAAATTAACAAAGGTATAACAACAGCATTACAGGTATTAACAGCATTAAACATAACAACAATAAATATTTACCCAATAATAAAACATTCATACATAATATTGTGTCTAAACAAAATTCAAGTCTTTTAAATCATCTGTAAGAAATTCGTTAAAAGAATAATATGGGTGTTTAACAAGCCATTCAAAAATCACCTGATCAAACTTTTTAAATGTTGTAAATCGGGCAGCCATAGGCAATTTATTAAAAAATGACACACAATTAAATCCATAGTTCCTAATAGATTTATTCAGTCGAAACTGAGGAGTATTTATTTTGTTTTTATTCCTGGTATTATAAGAATGGTGGTCACTTCTAAGAGGAAAACTATCAAGATTCAATTTAGCATATCTTAGGACCATCTGAATGTATAAATTGTACAAACTTAAAATTTTAAGATTTTTAAATAGTGGCTTGCAGTGGTCTGAGGGACCTACACCACACATAATGCGTATAGCTTTTTTCTGCAATATAAAAACATCATTAACATTAGCTGCATGACCCCATAACATTAAACCATATTGAATATGCGACTGAAAAAGACCAAAGTATATATTACGCAGATAATGAGAGGAAATTAGGGGCTTAATTTTGTACAGCAAATATAATACTCTAGATAATTTTTTATTTAAATCGGTTAAATGGTGCTTCCAAGTAAGTTTACCATCCAAGTGTAACCCAAGCGTTTTTACAGATAGTTCTTCACTTTGTAAATTTCCCAAAGAAAATAAAATTCTTTGAGTTTTTTCTTGGTTTAATAAAAGCTTGTTTGCTGAAAACCAATCCTGAGCTATAGTCTCAGCCTCATTAATTTTGTTTCTAAGACTGATTAGATCTTTATCTACTGCCAGAAGGATAGTATCATCAGCATACAATACGGAGGATAAATTATGAGAATTTAGAATGTTCGGCAGATCATTTATAGAAATTAGGAATAAAAATGGCCCTAATGTTGAACCCTGAGGTACACCGAACATTATTTCTCTAACACTTGAAATATCATCACCCAAAGATACAAACTGTTTTCTATTTCTTAAATATGAATGCATTAATTTTAGAGAATTATCATTTAGTCCATATATTTTCAATTTTTTCAGAATATGCCCGAACTGCACGCTGTCAAAAGCTTTACTCAAATCACAAAGCACCAGCGCAATTTTTGATTTACTCTCAAACCCTTCCAAATCTTGATCAACAATACTCTGAACCGCCATAACAGTTGACTTACCCGATCTAAAACCAAACTGAGCATTTGTAAATAGGTTATTTGTTTCAAAGTAACTGCTTAGTTGGTGGTAGATTACCGACTCAAACAATTTGGAGAAAATTGGAACAATTGATATTGGTCTGTAGTTCTGAGGGTTGGATTTGTCTCCTTTTTTAAACAGTGGAATGATCTTGGATATTTTAAGGCAATCTGGAAAGTAACCAATTTCCAAGCACTTGTTCAATAGTTCAAGTAGTGGTTTTTTTATATAAAGTATAGTTTGTTTTACTAAATGATTTGAAATCCAATAAACATCCATACTTTTTGAGTTTGAAAATTTTGCGACAATTTTAACAAGGTCATTTTCACTAACACACTTCCAAGAAAAGTGACAAGCCTGACTGTTCATTGTAGAACATAGTTCCTCAGAAGATGACCTGCTTTTAGGTATTTCTGATTGCAAATCACTGATTGAGTCAAGAAAATAATTATTGAGAGTCTCAGAGTCAAGAGATATTGAGTTTTCTTTTTGATTGGAATTACCTGCTTCCCTAGATACAAGTGCCCAAGCTGCCTTACACTTATTCGGGGCCCCCTCAATGTAATTTGCATAAGCTTCTTTTTTAGATTGTACCATTTTCTTTCTATAATACCTTTTACTGTGCAAATAATTATCATAGGCATCATTAACTGAATCAACAGTGCTACTGTTGAGCCTATTCTTATACACATTAAACTTTGCTAGCATGTTTTCCCTAATTTCTTTAAGATTATCATTATACCAGATAATTTTTTTATTAGTTGGTCTATTAGATTTTTTTGTTTTTAAAGGTGAACACTTGTACCAGATTTCTAAGTATTTGTTCAAAAATGCATCAAACTGTAGTTCTAAATCAGTTTCATTATGAATACTACCAGGCATGCTCCAATTTACATTCCTAAGTAAGTTAACAAATTTTTCAATTTGTACATCATTTTGTGATCTAAACTTTGAATTCTTTATTTTATTTTGTTTACTAGATTTGAATGAGTTTTTTTTAAGTTTCATTATTACTGCAAACTCATGATCAGATATATTGACAAGATCAGTTGATGTTGAAGTTATTATACCACTTAATAGTAAAACAAAAATTAGCAAACAAATTAAAGAAGCAGTCGCCGGACTGCCGACAGAAGTGAAAACTGTAATGAATATAAATCGTTGGTCATATTGGTTTGATCTGAAATTTGATTATTTATAACACTACCAAGTAAACTATTTTAACACAACTTACAAAATGAGGAAGCGCAATGTCCATTTCAGAGGTAATTAACAAATAAACTATTTTAACATAACTTACTAAACGAGGAAGCAAAATATCCATTTCAGAGGTATTACCGAGTAAACCATTTTAACACAACTTACAAAATGAGGAAGCACAATGTCCATTTAACACAACTTACAAAGTTGATTAAAGTTGCTGAATGCTTATTTTATGGAAGTAAATGGGAACATCTCCGTGTATCTTGTAGGCCGACCCCTAGCAAATTAACAAGACCGTAGTCTAAGTGGAAGACAGCATCTGTTTAAGACAATGGCTGCTTATGTGAAACTGAAAATGACTTTATAGAACATTATATTGACAAAATTTGGAATAAATTTTGTGTGGGAACGAGATGGTGAATCTATGTTATAAATTGCGATTAATTACAGAAGGTGTATAGTGTTTAAGAATGAGCTTGGGTTTAAAGTGCTTATGGTGGTTCGTAAACCAGAAATAAGGGATGTTTTCTTTTGTCCTGCGGAGGTGCTCGAGTGATGATTTGTTGAATGTGTGTGTGGTGAGAACCTTGGGCACTATGTCTGAGTCAGTTAGTTTTAGGATGAAGTCGTCGAGTGTGGGGTTTTTGTGCCCTTGAGAGATGGTTGCGTTCGATACGTACCATGGGAAGTTGTAGTCCAGGATCTGAAGGGGGTTGAGCATGCATGGAAAGCCTGACGCAATTTTATTTCTGATTATTGTTATAGGCACTTATAGTGATAATGACAAGCCATTTCGTCGCCCCCCAGCGTGGTCGACAACGCCAGGGAGAGGGGGGACGTCGTTTATTAAAAAGCTTATAACTTGAGAACCGTTCAAGATGGAACATTGAAAAACGCGACAATATACTCCTTAAAATATGAGCTTTTAAAAGGTTATTACGTTTATAGTCGTATAGTTGTTGGTTTATGAGTAAAAAGCGTTTTTATTGATAAATGAACAATAATGGCGATTCAAATAAGCAAAACCAATAGTTTTGTACTAAGAAAATCACTAAATAGGTAAAATAAAGACATTTGAGTTATTAAAAGTGCTTCAATAAATTTAAGAAAGCATGTTGAACGGTTAATGCTACTGTAGAGGTGTTTTATACGTAGCTCTAATATATACAAGTGCTCCGCGCACGCCACCGGCGACGAAAACCCCACATTTTTGTAAATTGATCTAGTTTTTTCTAATTTTTAGTATGAAATACTGGTTTGACAAAAATATCATTCAGTTCTTTTTTAAAGAACAGTAAATTTACCACAGTTTAAAATGAAAATCTTCTTCCCGAGGATAATACTTTTCGAGTTGGAGCCATGCAAATTTCAAGCAAATTTTCAAAATGTTCAAAGGTTATTAGTTTTTAGATAGCATTTGTGTTTTTTCACCATGAAACAAGGGGTTTTCAGCAAAACTGATAAGGACTATTGGTGATCCAACGGAGAGTTTTGTTCTGGAAGGAGTTCAACCTTTTCTTCCAAGCAACAAATATTAGGGAATACGAAGCTGGGGATACGTACGCGAGTAATAATACGAAGTGGTAGAGAGCTCTTGGCGTGTATGACTGGAAGGAGTCTGCCCTTGACAGATTTAGCCCTTGACAGTGTTTGCTTGACGTGATGGGACAGGTTTAATTTAAAGTCAAGCGTGATTCCAATGTATCTGACATGACGGGTCCATACTACGGGGCGTTTGTTGAGAGTTAATTGAACTTTAGGCGAAAGAGTTCCTTTTTGTTTAGCGTCTTTGGTTTGTACCATTTAAAGTAGAAAAGACGCGAGCGTATCATAGTGCCTGTAACCACGGATACTAGAATACACGGTAGGGGTCATGAGTAGGATGCGCAGTAGACTCACGCGCCAGCGACGTCACTCTGAACCCTCCCTCCCGGCCCGCTGCCTGCCGCCCGTACACTTATATTAAATAGATAAGTAATTAATGAGTCCTGTTTTTGTATTTATAAATTATATATATTTTATTTAGGGAAATTTTAAAAGCATTAACTTCTACTGCGACCGTGTTAACATTAATACCTTCTATTTAATTTTCATTAAAACGTCTAAACTTACTAGCTTGTTTTGATGCGATATTTACTTCTGTTGTTTGTTTCCAAATTCGTTGCAATTACCATTTTTATTAAATGGTTTGACTCTCAACAACTTATTAGATTCAAGTCAATTTGGACTTTTGACTATTACGAAATTACATGATTTACATTGTTAAAAGTTTCTTTCGTTTTTAGTTCTTTATATATATTATATTAAACATATAAAAAGTTTGCATCAAAAATTTAACTACGAAAAAGCTATGATTTCTTAGTGTTTCTTTATTTAAATTGCCACCTATATTTTTATTGCTGATTTTAAAAGGTTAAATGGAACATTTTTATAAATTATTGCTCTGTGGAGAATAACGTACTGTTTAAAACAACACTCCATCCCCTCTAATAGTAGGCAGATGTGAGTAGAAAATTAATGTCCAAATTCGTTGTGTATTACAGTAAGAATTTAAAAATAAATGCGTACCTTACATATGGAGATTGAGTTAAAGTCAAATGTATCAGATACATAAACAAGGACAAGTTTGAAACTATTATTTACAGGCACTAAATAAGACCAACTCATTTTTGTCTGGAACGTGTTCAAATTTAATGACATACATGGATAGACAAAATAATAGGTGATTGAGATTATTGTTTTTTTCATTTTTTTTTTCATTTTGTAGAGTAGTTTGAATATTGTAATAATTCAGATTTATTTTTTATCGCCATTTAGTGATAACTATCCTGAAAAACCTCAAATGAGTTTGTATTTTGCTTTTGTGATGCATAGTACGTTTGCCAGGCACTTATGCAAAGTAAATAATTAATGATTTACTTATCGATTGAGAACTTTTATTATTTGAGGTTTAAGATAAACTATGTTAATAATTATTACACTTAAATTGAACAATTAACTTTAAATATTAACGTATTCATATAGTATAATAATTGCTATCTGCTTGAAATTTACATTTGTGATTTTAAAAAAACGTTCCATATATTAAAATTTTGAAAATTTTATAGTTTATAATATTTTATTATTATAAAAAATTATATAAACAGAAGATTATAAGAATTAGGTTGTAGATGTTAAAAAACTAACCAAAATTTCTTTTGGCTAGCTAAACAAAGAGTGGGGGAAAAAAAGTGAAACTAGAACTATAAAATACATAATAAATAAGTTAAAGAATATTATACGTCAACTGATACAGTATACTGTATCAGTTGACGTATAATATTCTTTAATTATATCACTGATTCGTGAGCTAAACAATGGATTCAAAAAATAAATAAGTTCAAATAAAAAATATTACAATATAATGTTCATTGAGATTTGAAGCTCACTAAATGTAATATTTTACTAATGTTTAGATAAAGAAGATGTGCATCTGGTGTGTAGAGAATTCTTGCAGTATTGATTCAAACTATCAATTGAAAACAATTACCAAATGTGTTCTTCGTACGTTTACAATACAATTTCAGACCAATTAACTCAGTTTCCCTTAGTTAATATTAGTTTTTTTTTATGATGATCTTTAAATATTATAATTATTCATTTCTGGGCGTTCTTCTACAAGTAACAAAAGTCTGAAGATATCAATTTGGATGATATAAACATATACATAAATTGATTATATATATGAGTGAATTGGTTATATGTATTGTACTTACTCATGTAAAACAATATTTTATTTCTTTTATTATTAATTAATTTAATTATTATTCAACTAGTTATCTTGCAAAATTTCCTTCGAAATATTACCTTGGTTTTACAAGGTGTTGGTTATAGATTGAGACTGGTAAAACATTTATTTCAGAAACAATTACATGTAAAAAATATTTTAAAAAATATCTAGTGGGGAAGACTGATGAAGGTGGTTGGATCAGATACGAACTCTCATGGTCGAATGGCTTGTTAAAATAAAAAAAATATAAATTGTTTCTGAAATAAATAAATGGTCAACTTATACTCAGTGATAAGTACTATAAACGAATTACATCTTTATAAATGGTACGGTTAAGGTCAAACATGATCAAACTTTGCATTGAATTAAAAAAATCGTTTAAAATTTGTGCACACGGGAATTCATCAAACTCTAGTGATTATTACACAAAACTTAAGAGTAACGGCATGGTTAGGGCACTTTTAATATTAATAAATGTATATTCCGATATAAAATCGTACTGGCCTGCAAAATTATACTTTTGTCCCTAAGTATTAAAAATATCTAACGAAATTGGAGGCTGCAGGTTACGCGTTTTAGTGTTCGAATAGCGAATGACATTGTGGAGTCTGTATACAGTGCGGCGAGGCGGAGGGTTCAGGGTGACGTCACGTCTCTGAGCCGGGCGGCAGGACCTGCGCGTGACCCCTACACCCGATTCTACGTTCACCGTGCAGTACAGAGCTCCCATAAGCCATGTTATCCTTACGTCAGTCCCGGCGATAATAGCCAACTAAAAAACATCAGCTCCCACGCTACGCGCATGACAATAAACGTGATGTTCGCTGTAATTTCAGTAGCATGTCTATTTACCCGTAAGACCTGTACTGCACGTGGACTCGAGTGTGGTATCCGTTGTGCGTTGTAAACAAACTCATTACCTTCCATTTAATCAAAGAAAAATTAATTATCCTAATCGATTACAATCTTCAATAACTACTGTACTTAATTAATACAATAATTACGTGCTTTGAATTACGATTAACTTTTTAGGTCTAGTAGACGCTTGGTTATTTAAAAACACGTTTCTGAATGTTTATTTGAAAACGATTCTAATTAAATTACCAACGCCTGCACAATAACAAAGAAATTAAATAAAGTAGTTCTCCGAATCGTTAACCTTTAACAGTAACACCGATCGCTATATATACACGAAATAAACCCAACCGGCTTTGTCATACCGTGACGTAGTTCTAAGCTAAGGGATTCCCTCTTGACTGTAGCACCGTTGTCTGCAGAGTAGAGTAGAGGGATATCGCGGGCTTACATAAACCACATCGGCTCGAGAGAGTGTTTCAGTCGTTGCGCCTGCGCTATAGTGTGAAAGTGTTCCTACCTGTTGGATATTTCGGACGGCCTGATTATTGTGAAGGTAAGCTTTCTGGATATTTCGAAAATTTATCGTGCGTAGCGTTAACTCGGTCGAATGAATTCTAAAAAGTGATTATGTTACTGGTTTCTTTAATGTGTTACTATACAAAAATGTGTGTTACTATGGGAGACTGGGAGCTCGGTCTGTCTGCACAGTTGTGAACGGAATTTTTAGTTACTGTATATAATATTTTTGTAATTACTAATTTAACTTTTTTCTAAACTTTTTCAAAATATTTTACTCCGGTCTAGGCCAGTGTTCTAGCAAATAAAATACCTGAAGAATCAGAACCATGCATTGCAGAGGTTTACAAAACATGGACACGTCAATATTACATCATTACAATTTTTTGTTGTTGTTATGTATAACTAGTGGACCCAGC
>JAGFPH010005052.1:13489-24328 GCA_018207615.1 Philaenus spumarius | reverse complement strand
TTTTTTTTTTTTTTTTTTTTTACATAACGTAGTACACTCATAATCAATAAACTATTCATATCTTAATGTTTTGATACATCTTAAACTGTTTAGCACATCGCACCATTACTGTATAATCTCACTTATTTATATAAGAATATTCGTTGATCACATGATTTACATCCTTTCCCATTTATTACCCATTTTTAACGAAGTAGCACTACTTTGATTTACGTGTGACAAATCAACACATCTTCCCATTAATCATTTATCATTTAAATTATATACAAACAATCATAATGCAATATTTATCGATATTCAAGATCAAAGAGTAATATTCACCTTAAACATTTATTCATTCATTCATACCAATAGCGAAATAGCAAAAAAAACATTACAAATTTATTTTATTTAAACTTATTGTCCGGACTATACATGAATTCAAATTACATTCTCTAGAAGTGTGAAAAAAACTGATAGGTGGATAGCGTAGAAATGTGGCAAAGTGCCGGAAATTAAGAAGGGTATCGATCCCCTTTGATGAAGACAATGTTCAAATTAGTGTATTTTCTTTCTAACAAATCCAAATAACATTCACACGCTTAAACTACCAAGTTTATACACTTCTACAATTAGTTATTTTTTTATATTATATTATTTTAACATTTTTTATCCCATAAAGAAAAACAACATTATTTGTAGTTCTACAAATTGTCTAAACGTATCAATATTGAAATCTCTCTTTTTCACTTAATAAATCATAAGTCCGCTTAACTTTTTCAATTATAGTTTATTTTACAAAACTTCTTAAATTATTTATTTATTATACCTCTTAACTTTTTCAGTTTTACTCGTAAACCATTTTTCTATACTCGTTGAATAAAAAACGTAACATTTTATTATCATTTCACTTAACTGACATTTTTTCCATTTTCAAAATTTTCCTATAAGTGTATAAATAAATTATACTTTTTCCCGTATTTATTGACCTCATTTTATTATTTTCCTTCATTATTTTGTTATATTATACGTAATAGACAAAACATTTCAATATTTAAAACTATATCCATTTGAACTCCAATATTTATTAACTGTTCTGAATTTCTTTGTTTATGCGTGAAAGTCAAATTTTATGAATCACCCTTTTAGTTTAACACAGCATACAAATCCTTTAGTTTCTTAACTACAAATGTTTAAAAAACCAAAAAAATTATTCTTCACTAAAACATTTCCTTAAAAACATTTATGAATTACTTTTAACTTTTATTAAATTTTGTAACAGTACCAAAAAAAACTTTATTTATTTAATAGATAAAAATTTAATCATTATTTTACCCTTAACCCTTATTAAAAAAAACCTTCTTAAAGACTCTTCTAGTCTACAACCCTATGTGTCCTTCTGATCACCTTTTTGAGACACTTATGCCGTCAGGAGGATTTACACCTTTACTTTGTCATATAAGTATGTGTTCCAAACCTACTTAATTCAATTTCGAACCCTACATGACAATTCAAGCTATGCAAAGTCCCAGCAGCACTGCTCATCGTTGATTTTCCAAGGCTAGTAATAATTTATAACCCCCAAAAACGTTATTTATTTTTAATTATTAAAAAAAAGATTATTTTTTACTTAAAACAATTTTACACGATGCCTAATGATGTCTATTAACATTATGTAATTGTATTTTGTTTTTATTTAATGTATAAAGTACTTTAAAATCAATTTATTTCAAAGTTTTTGTTCCTGTCCCATGATAAATTAAACAGCGCTACAAACTTGCACCAAGCTCTCCAGTCGAGCGTGTTTTACCGAGTCAGCAATGTAACCCGATAACACACGTCGCTTCTCGAGTCTATGCGCTCTGCCTGTCTCTGTTCCTGACTGAATGTATTGAAACATTAGGCCTAACAAAAACTTTATATTTAGTTTATTTCTTTTTGAAGTTTTAGTTAATTTAATTTAATTTAATTAATTATTATTATCATTCCATGTTACATCATTACTGTTAACATTTTAATTTTTCTCTTATAATTATAATTTAAACGAATCCCTACAGTGTTGTGTTCATATAAAGGGTGTTCCATTAGGTAGTTCAGGTCCCCTATAGTTACCTATTCACCATGATACATTGGAGTTGTACTTCTGTCACTCATTAACTCTACTTTTTATATTTATATTAATGAAATTATTCTGTAATTTTTCTGTCTTTGTATTTTTACGATAAATCAAAACTTTGAAAACGAGATGGCTTCTTTTTAATACGAATTGGCCTACCTTGCGGTTGTATGAGTGCTGGTACTATGGCACTTGTACTGGCTGCATGAATATCAGGTGTAGTTATATCATTAGTGGCGTTCGTAGCTGTTGTACCCGTGGTATCCGTTGTTAAGGTCTCTATTCCTAAATTTTGTCCTAGATCGTTGATTGTGGCATTTTTTAACCGCCTATTTCCCTTAGTTTTCCTACTTTTTGGTTGCAATTTGCCATTGCTTACTTCCAAACATGGTTTAACTCTGTTTACATGAACCAATACCTCACGATTTCTGACCTTTAACATTATATTAAATTTTGACAGAACTTTCAGAATTACAAATGGCCCACGCCAAAGTTTAGTTAATTTTTTTACTCTGTGTCGTTTCAATGCAGGCGTATATAAATACACGTATTGTCCCACTGAGTATTGATTTTGTTTAGTATTTTTGTTATAATTTTTCCTTTGTTTGTCAAATTGGTTTGATTGATATAATTTCATTTTACCATATGCCTCGCTTAAATGTGATCTAACGTTTTCTATATAATTGTCATAAATAAAAGTGTCTTCCGTAATTTTCAATGTTGATTCTAACGGTATACTAGCTTTACGTCCATAGAGTAGTTCAAAAGGTGTATAATTTGTCGTTTCGTGTACCTGAGTATTGTATGCTAAAGTTACGTAAGGTAGAATTTCTGACCAATTGTCTTGATTATTATTTACAAAATGACATAACATTTTACATATTGTTTTATGTGTTCGCTCCGCTCGTCCGTTGGCCATTGCATGATACGGTGTTGTCAAAATTCGTTTAATCCCTAGTAATTTACATAAGTTTTGCATTAATTCAGAAGTAAAGTTTGAACCCCTATCAGTTATTATAATTTCTGGAATTCCGTGAAGACATATTATTTTTGACATTAATTCCTTGGCTATGACCTCTGCCGATTGTTCTATTATTGGGATAAATGTTGCATGTCGTGTAAAATGGTCTATTACTGATAATATATATCTGTTTTTATCTTTAGTAATTGGTAAAGGGCCCACGATATCCATGGCTATGACCTTATATGGTAAGTCCGGTTCTGTAAAAATGTCACCCAGAGGTGCTTTTGATTTACCGTAATCAACTCTCTGAGCGCAAGATTTACAAGCGCGGACATAATTCGTGACGTCACCCTCCATATTAGGCCAATAAAATTTTTGTTTTATTCTACACAAAGTCTTCTTAACCGCCGCATGCCCTGCCGTAATTAGGTCGTGATGTAATGCAATTACTTTATTTCTTAATAATTTTGGTATTAGAATTAATTTTTCTATTCCTGATTGAAAATAGATTACTTTTTCTGGGCTTGTTTTATAATTTTTACGTGATTTTAAAATTTGACATTCCTCGTCTTTTATTTGTGCTTTCCTTATTTCATCTAAGTCTATTACTGGCAAAAATTCTTTCTGTATTAAATTTACGTTAGTTAGCCCTACATTCCTACTTAAAGCATCTGCATTAGTATGTAATTTTCCAGGTCTATGTACTATTGTATAATCAAATTCTGACAATTTTAAACTCCATCGTAAAATTCTGCTTGTTGGGTCCTTTAAAGAAGTTAAATAGCACAATGCTTTGTGATCTGTTATGATTTTAAATTTTCTCCCTAACAAATATGGCCTAAAAAGTTTACAACTCCATACAACCCCACACATCTCTAGAGTAGACGCGTCATAATTTTTCTCAGCATTATGTAACACTCTACTAGCGAAAGCAATCGGGTGAACTTTGCCATCGATTTCCTGAGATAAAACACAACCTAACCCTTCCTTTGATGCATCTGTCGCTAAAATAAACTCTTTTGTAAAATCTGGATATTTAAGTATCGGTGCTGTAATTAATTTATCTCTCAATGTTTCAAATGCTGTCTGACAGTCAGTAGTCCATTTAAATTTTACACCATCTTTAGTTAAATCAAACAATGGTCTTGCAATTTTTGAAAAATCCTTTATGTGGCTTCTATAAAACCCTGCCAAGCCGAGAAAATGCCGTACATTCCTAACTGTTTGTGGTATAGGAAAGTGTTTTACCGCCTCTACTTTCTTTTCATCTGGCCTTATGCCGGCTTCATTTAATAAGAATCCTAAATAGTTTACTTCCTGTACTCCAAATTTACATTTTTCTAAATTTACTGTTAAATTTGATTCCTTAAACCTGGCAAAAATCTTATCTAATGAATTTATGTGTTCTTCCATGGTTTTGCTAAAGCATATTAAATCATCGAGATAAAGTAGACATATTTCATTTCTGAGCCCTATTAAAATATTATTCATAATTCGTTGGAATCCACTAGGACCTATTTTTAAGCCGAATGGAAGTCTTTTATAGTGGAAATGACCCCAAGACGTAGAAAACGCGGTCTTTTCTTGACTATCTTTTGTTAAATTAATTTGGTGAAATCCTGCCTGCATGTCAATTACTGAAAAATACTTCGAACCGCCCAATAAATCTATTGTCTCACTTATTCTAGGCAAAGGATGCACATCCGGTGTTATCACTTCATTTATTTTCCTGTAATCCACACAAAACCGGTACTTTACCTCCCCATTCAATGATTTTTTCTTTACCAAAACTATAGGGCTGTTCCAAGGGCTGTAACTATGCTCTATTATACCCTTTTTCAATTGATCGTCAACTAATTCCCTAACTACGCTTCTTTGCGCATACGGAATCCTATGTGGTGGTACATAAATTGGTTTGGCTGACCCTGTGTCGATACGGTATTCTACATTTTTAATAGCGGACAATTGTTTATTCTCATTGTTAAATATATCTTTATAGTAAAATAACATGTTTGAAAATTCTAATTTTTCCTGTTCTGGTAAATGTTGTAACTTCCGTTCAATATCAGCCTCTAATTGCGAAGTTTCATACTCACAATCCTTATAATTTTGTTCTGAAATCATATTTACTTTACAAGACCCCTCCGTTGTTACTATTTCCGTGTCTAATCTGGCTAGTAAAGTTCCCTTTTTTAAGTTAATCTCGTTTTCTGATATATTTAAGATTCTTGCAAAACACGTCCTAGGTTTTTGTAAATTTATTAAAGTCCTGGCGCATAAAATATTAAATGGTGGGTTTTCAATTGGTTCTATTATTGCGTCGTGATTTAATATTTCTGTAGTATTTTTAGGATTAGCAAAATTTTTATTCTTAGATCCTCTAATTGTAAATTTAACCATAACCTCACTTAGTGCTGGTATCTGTGTATCTGTTTTACAAAATAAATTATATTCACGTTTTTCTTCTTTCGATTGGCCTAATTTTTCGTGTTCATTTCGAATATATTCCAAATGTTCGTTCTGACCTTTTAAAATTTCGTCTTTTGATGGTTTAGTGCCTTTAGGTAATAAGTTGGATTTAGATTTATTTTTATTCTTTAAATTTGATTTTATTTTCCCTTGAAATTTTTGTAATTTAGCAGCGTTATCCTTCAAAATTTTATGTGATTTAATATTTTGGTTGTTTGTGATTATGGGCCACTTAATTTCTATTTTCCCAAATCCCATCATTATTACTTTGTTTTTATTTATCGTAACAGTGTTTTCATTTAAGTCAATTATTACTTTGTTAGCCTTCAAAATATCATTTCCTAAAATTGCAGCATATTCCAGTGGTAATTTACATACGTGAAATTTAACTTTAATAAAATCGTTTTCGTTATAAAAAACTTCTGTGATTTGTGTACCTAAGATATCCAAAATATTTCCAGTCACCCCTGCTACTATAATTTCATCATTTTTTAAAATGTTTGTAGCTACATCTTGGTTTAGAAGACTTATTTCTGCTCCCGTATCTATCAAAGCTCTACCCCATTTGCCGTTAATTTTTGCTAAAATTGACACATCATTGTTTTTGTAAACCCCTTCTGTCCTATTTATTGGTATAAATTTTAAATTTTCGTTTCCTATATTATCTTGTAAATCCAACTTATTCTGCTGTTCATTTGCCCTGTAATAACTTGCCCTGTCTTGATTGCTTATTCTTGAAAAATTATCTCCCATGTCCTGAAATCTTACATTATTATATCTGTTAAACATTGGTGGCCTAATGTATTGACTCTGCGAGTAATGTCCCCTAAAAATTCCATTTCCCCTAAACGAATTTCCCCTGTAGTGTATATTACTTTGCTGATTTGCGTTGGGGTGCCTATATTGTTGTTGCGATTGTGGTGGTGAAAACCGCGGCGCATGTCGTGCACCTTGATATCCCCTCGGTGTGCCAAAACCTCTATAATTCTGTCTCACAAATCTACACTCGTTATACGTATGCCCATTCTTCCCGCAACCGTTACATTTAGTTATGTTATCTAATTGTTGGCCTATTGTCTCCTGAATACCACCTACAGCGCCCGTTAATTCCATGTTAACACCTTCAATTGCGATCGCGATTGTTACTGCTTCTTGAAAGGTTTTCGGAAATTTCAGTTTTGTTAATTTCCCCAATTCACCTGTTAATCCTCTAGTAAATGTATCTAGTGCTCTACGATCTGCGTCTTCCCGCAAAACCTTATTAGCTGCTTCGTTATCCGTTACTCGAATTAATTTCCCATTAATGTGTCTAATTCTGTCTGCGAAATTCTCTATAGGCTCGCCCCGCCGTTGTTTGGTTTGCGACAACTGTTCATAAATATAACTCTCTGGCAATTTTTCTTGAAATCTGGGTTCGAACGCGGCCCTAAATTCATAGAATGTTCGAGCTTGTTGACACGCTAAATCTATTTTTACGAATTGTTTCGCTATACCTGTCAGTTTCATTTTAGTTAATTTAATTAATTCTCCGTCTTTCCATCTACTAATTGATGCGACATCCGCCATTTGATCCAAAAAATCTTTAACCGTTTCCCCCCTTTTTCCTCCGCTAAAACTCGGCAACACTGGCACCAAACCTAAATGTAAGTCTGATAAATTTACTGTTTCATTTGCTATTCTTGATACTTCTATTTCATTTGTTTCAACCGCGGCTAACCTTTCTTGCAAAGTTTCATTAAATGCTACTGCTTGTCTTAATTCCCCCCTTAACGTTTCATTTATTTCCGTCGTTTGACTCCATCTTTGGTTTAGTAAATCAAACGCCCCCTGTACCGAATATTCTTCACCGTCTATTGGTATTTGGTCCGCCATTGTAATTTAGTATTGTATCAATATATTTAATTTATTTATTTTAAAACTTATTTATTAATTTTATAAATAATAATTATTTCACATAAACCTTTTTATTGTCATTAGTGACGCGTGTACCCAATATTACTCAGCATATTTCCGCGAAACACATTTCATATCTTAAATTAGGTAAAACCTTCACTCCCGTAAACTTTAGGATTTGTCCAGTAGCGATTTGGTTTAGCATTAGCTGCCCCAAATACTATGCCTTTCCTTTATGCGTAGTTAACTATCGCATATCGTTTACGTTAGTAAAAATTTTCTAGCCTATCTTGCATGATTTTCAGTATTTTTACTAATAACTTTACATTTATTAATAATTAATTTCTGTGTTTATTCAAACATTATTAAAAAAATTTGTTCGTCTAATTATATGAATTTAAAACTTTTCCAAAAAAAACTGTTACTTAGTTATAATTATAAAAAAAAATTTTAGACCATGAAGTTTTACCTTTTTTTTCTTGAAGAATCCCACTTCTCGACACCAGTTGTAACGGGCCCCGCCTCGCTGGGTTCGGCTCTCCTGTGTCCGAATCCTGAAGCGGCGTTTTCCCTGGTCGGGCTGTACCTTTCTGTCCTCGTGCGGACGTACGGGCGTTGTCAGGATGGTGGATGGCGAGAAGGTTCGTTAAAGAAGCGGTAAACTCATGGTCGATTAAAGCGTTTATTTAACCATTAAAGTACAACGACTCTCTGTTGGTTCCTATCCTAAAACTAACATTACGCCATGAGGCCAAAGCAAGATCAATCCCCCATTATTATTGAGTCTAAACGCGGACGCGTTCACTCCCAGACTAACTGATGCATCTCTTGATGCTATCCTCTAGCGTCCCCCTCCCTTAGTTAACTAGGAATTGTCTTCTCAGCGATATACCTTTAGCCAGCCTATACTATGTCCGCTGATAGTGGACCCTTTATTATTTAGTATCTTTACTTATTACTTATAATTATTTACGAGTTGAGGGGTACCTGTCACACTATGACAACAGAAATGCATGAATAATAAAAAAAAACTTAAAAGGTTCTAACCTATAGTAGGCCGATTTAGTCACAGTATGTTTACCTGTATTCAACATTTAACAGTAGGCTAGAATGTAAAACAACGTCGTTGTCTGCAAAAATATTAGGCTAGGGTCGAATAGTAAACTTACGCCAAAACCTGTTAGATACTTCGACAACTGCTAGCCTACTAGGTATCTTGTTAATTACATAATTAATTGGTTCTTGGTTAGGTTATGTCTAGACTTTACCCAAAATTTAATACAGAAATTTAATTTACTACTACAAATACACAAACCTGAACTTTTTTCTTAATAAATATAGTATTTATACACTACACTGATGCCGGGAAACCATAGGCCTTACCTATTAATAATAATTGTATTAACTCTTAGTGTTTTCATTTAAATGTCATAGAGCATGATTCTATACTTGTGTTTTTTGACAATCATAATTACCATCATTTAGGCTTAGGCCTAGAATTAAAACAAGACAAGATTTAGAGCTGAATCTTCAAAATAAAGTGTTTCAGCTATATTTTAGTTTCTATTTGGAATTATAGTTATTTTTAGGTTAAGGTTTTAAAATAGTACCTATAAGCTTATATTTTCCATTTGAGTTTTACGGTATGGTTTAAATTTATTGAAACAGTTTAGGCCTAACCTACTTTACAGTTTAGGTACTAATTTTAATTTTGAAGAGGGTTATAATGTAATGTATGTTTATACATTAATGTTTGTAGGTACAGTAATGTCGGCTAACATTCTCATAAGTTACTATGAATTTAAAAACTGAAATGTCCGTAAAACGACGGAGGCAAAGTTTTTGCTTGATTTAAATTCGTCAAGTCTAAAAACAAGATATTGTTATTATAAATTATCAAAAATTGTTCTCCATTTAAAGTGTGTTACTATTTTGTATTTTAGAATAAATATTGAAATTATTTATGAATCATAGGTGAAATATGTATATATCCCCTAAAGTATGTAGAAAAAATATTAAAATTTACAAATAATTTAAAAGAAAATTGGGTGTAAGCTTAGAGATAGTTTAAAAAATATTGTTTATTTATTAAAAATATATAGCTCAACTGATTAAAGATGCGTATTGTTGGTAGAATAAATAATCTGATATTAATGGTGAATAGTTTACAAATACTGGGTTAGCTTCAAATTTTATGGTAGTTTAGTTAGACAATAATATTTGAGTTAACTCTTCTTTAATATGCTGTCTAACTAAAATATCTTAAAATTTGAAGTTGACCCAGTGTTTGTATCTTATTACCATATTAATTACTTACACCTCTAAACTTCCATTAACAGCTGATTTCATAGCATTAATTTGTATTTCTAATTTGTAGGTTATGTTAATTTATAGGAGTAGATATAAATAAAAATAATGCGGGATCTTTAGTGTAACTTAACTCTCATTATATCATAAACTTAAGCAATTGAACGACCACACTTAAATTAACTACGGTTTGATTAATCCTTCCATATCTTTATTAAAAAGAATGTATAGCTAATAATACACCTTTATCCATCTTTATAACATATCTAAGGGCTAAGGGTCTCCCTCCCTAGTATATTGATATGTATCTTGTTTCCTCTGCGTTTAAAAAAAATCTGTTATTTTTTCTGTTTCAGGAGAGATACGATGTGTAGATCAGTGAAAATGTGACAAGTTGAGTTGTGTAGTGATAATTAGTGTTGAAGTGAAAAATGTAAATAAAATTGTATAATAAAGTTCTGCCAGACAATGGCACAACTTTTAGTAATAGTGCGCTTTTGCAGTTAAATAGCCTATACAAATTAAGAAGTGAAATAATGAGTAAAGAACTACCAAAATAAATTGCAATGTTGTAACTATGTTTTGTAAACTGTCGTTACTTTAGTAAATTAAAGTTGTTCTAATGAAAAATAACTGTTTATAGGCCTAAGTAAATTTTCTTTATTCCCTATCACATACCAGCACCTCCCGGACCTTCTATATTACTAATATTTCCTTCTCTTTTTCACATATTACAACCTTGTATCGTTTCTACCTTCTTTATATATTACCAACTAAAGGAACCTATCTTTCCTACGGGGAAGATTGTCAGGTATAGCTTATGTTTTAAAAGAGATGATTCGATTGTTGGGCTTTGGTTGGGACAATAATAATTGTTTATTTCTGATTGCCTTACTAAACTGGTTAATTTTACTATAAATTTACTTTTTTGTGTACTTACAGCTCTCAGTCCTTTATTTTTCTTTTTTATTCCCTGGTGACGTACGTTTTGCCTTTTCTATTCAGGCATTATCAAACGTACACTTCACTAGTACTTTACATTTGTTAATGCGCGTCAAGTTTTTAAAATGAAACACTTATACAAAACATTCACAAACAACATGTTACACAT
>JAGFPH010005052.1:0-13389 GCA_018207615.1 Philaenus spumarius | reverse complement strand
GTTTAGTTATTGTTTTTGTTCCTTGTTTTGTGGTTCGGGGTTTTGATTAAATCAGTGTGATTTTGTCGCCACAGTGCTCTTTTATTTGTTTAAGTCATATTATATTTATCATTTTACATTGCACTCAGAACATTCTAAAGATTAATTTGGTATATAGTTTATTTACATTGTGACTCAAAATAATCACGTAAAAAATATACAAAGTCACCATGATAATTTATCATAGTTAGCACACTCTTTTTCCAGTTCTTCAAACTATAAATTTGTCTCACTGTAATAGTCTACGTAGTTTATAATTTGTGTATTATATGTTAGATTAAATTAAACCTCATTTTATGCGTTTTTGGTAATTACATGACAACTGACAAAATAGTGATAAGCGGGACAAAGACAACCGACGATGCGGAATGATCTGTCGCAGACAATGGTTGCTGCTGAATACTTTACTTTAAACAGTAAATTAAAATATGTTTAAATTCGACAGCCTTATTTTTAAACATGAATCTTCCAACGAAATTTACCTTTAAAATGGGTTTAAAAATAAATATATGCACTTTTCAAGGAAGAACTACTTTTTCGATACGGTATTACATATTTTCTTTCGTTACCGACAAAATATCGCATGATTCGATACCGAGATCGATAACTACTGGTATCGACACAAAAGCAACGTCCCTACACACAACTTCAAGCTATCTCCTCCTCCTTTGGCTACGTAAACTCTGCCTTCAGCATATTCTTTGTGGTCAAGCCATGTACCTAGCACGTTCACTGTCAATGTGAATCTAGAAGTAATATTACAAATCTTTCCTTTATTATAATTATATATAAGGTGGATGGTACCTGTCACAATAAACACAGTGTACAGTAGTCAACAGTTATGAGCATATTATGTCATTTTTAATGGTGTAAATTAAAATTTGTTTCAGTGATTTGAACTTTGAAGTGATGGAGGCCAAACAGTTTTCGGAGTTCGCCACTAGCATGGTGGGCTTCATTACCAACTACTTGGAAAACATCAGAGATAGGTGAGAAACAGTATCAGTAATACAGGGACGTTACTACACAAAATTATTGAGGGGGGGGCAAAATCTAAAATTTCCCAACAATTTTGACCATATTGCCCAACCTACTGAAAATATAACAAACTAAAAATATCACTCTTAACAAAATAGTTGCTTCAGAGGAGGGATTAATAAACTAAAAAACACACAAAAAGAGGGAAAAATGTATTCATTGTCCGTGTGCTGCAGTTTTTGGATTCTGGACAAAACAATTACATTTAATTTATTCGCACTTATATGTTTCAATCAGATCATGACACAGCACATACACATACATCCATACATAGTATATTATTACATACACACATTTCATATACATACACACATATTATAAATAGGTTAATAAAATATTACCTGTAAGTTAGTATGTCCGTCAAGTAATCCTCTTTTTGTGCTAAAACACTACCACCGTTTCAAATGAATGCACTCATCCATCATCAGGTGTTGAAAATATCACTCACACGAGGTCGTCTAAATAACTGTTATAACACTTAAACAGTACAACACACAAACAACATATACATTGAATTTAATTTGTTCAACATTCATGGTTGTCAGAACAACCGATAAGGATCCCCTCCAATGTTCTATGACATTCCTCCATCCTTCGCAAAATCAATCTATTGTTTCAAGACAGTGTCAAATATTGAAGACAATTTATCATTTAGGACATTATATGTTTCCATTTTTACCGCCTTGTAAATCTCAAATTCTTCGAATACACTCATGTATCTACTCTTATTGCAAAAGTTAATCACCTCCATGTTGGGCTGTAGGTCTTATAATTAAAGTTATTAAGGTGGGCACCAAAATTGGATTTTATAGTGTTAAGTTTTGATTTTGGCAAATGTTCCTTGGCAAACGAACGACCTGCCTGTCCTGTGTAACGTTTAGGACAGCCATCAGAAATAAATTTCCACTCCACTTAAATAAATAGACTCCAGTACGCTCGACAATATAAGGTGCACTGGGTCCTGGTGGCGGACCACACAACCCCTAATAATAATAATAATAATGCTCGACAAAGCCTTTACGGTACTCATCAGTTAACGGGAGGCCACTTATTTAAAGACGGTTAATGTTTTATTTCTCAATAGTTAACTCGTAAGTAGGCCTACTGTAACATTATAAACATAAATTAATGTCTAAGCTAAGAATATATGCTTCAATTTAAAATGGTGAAAAATAATAACTTCAATAATTTTATTTTAGAACTTTAAATGAGCGGCCTCCTTTAAATGATAAATTCCGCCTTTACTGTAGACAGCTAATTATAATAAAAGTTTTAAAAATCTATTTATTTGAATATTCTAGATTGGATCAAAGCTGAACAAAACAATGTATTGGAATAGCTGCCAAAACAATTGAATAACTTCAAGTGAATTCTGCTAACTGTAGAACACTTCAATTCAATAGCTTAGTTATTTGATATTCAAATGTCCTATGCCTAGTCATAAATCATGAACAGTTTTTCAAATAATTCTAAAATATTCATGTTATTAAAATTTATTTTAATATTGAATTCCTACCTGTTTATTTTTAAAACCGTGTGACACTCATTTATTTTATAGTGGCATTACTAGGATTCTATATATATTATTTTATGTATTAGTACACATTTAAAATACTATATACTAGCTGACCCGTGCGAAGCATTCACATTCTAACTTACTTAAATCCCTCTTAATTAAAGTACAGACCACTGGTACTCTCCAGCTTGGTATTGTCATCATCAGTGTTGCCAACGCCAGGAAAATATCCCTACAACTTACTTGATCTTACATCACTGTTACTTTCAGATTCTTTATTTCTTTTTTTTTTTTGTATTTTTTCGTATAATTGTATTTTGTATATTTTTCCGGTGTAGCAGTTAAGGAGAGCTTTAAAATGATGCCTCATTCATGTAATTTGATGATGTATTAAGAAAGTTATGGCGTTCCGACAAAAAAATGGCCTTGAGAAATAATATATGTGATATTTATTTTTTTTATTTAAGGCGAGTTTTGCCGACTGTGGAACCTGGTTATTTACGTCCTTTAATACCTTCCGAGGCTCCAGAAACACCGGAAAAATGGCAAGATGTCATGGCTGACATTGAACGTGTAATTATGCCAGGAGTGAGTATTACATGTTAATTATATTCTGTTTTGTATCGCATGACACTTAATATCCCTTATTAACTGCAAATGTATATTTTTTACAAAACACAATGAAATTCATAACTACGTTTTAATTCAAGCATTAAAATAGGTTTAGAACAAGTAATATTTCCTCAATAAATTATGCGTTACTTTCAGTTTATGTTGTATAAAAGAATAAAAACTAGTCATCTTTGATTAAATAAATCAAATGAAATACATTAAATCTCCATTTTAATCAATGAGGGGATTGATTTTATTCCAAATAAATATTTTCATAAAGAGAACAAAATAAAAATACATGACTCCTGATTCAATTTTGCTCCTTTATAGGAGTGTTTACTGTATTTTCAAATAATTTATATTTGTGAATTTCTAAAAAATCATAAGTATTGCCAACTGTATAGGAGTTGTAATGCGAAAATCTTTGTAAGTTATTTACCACTGACGGTAGCTGTTCAGCAGCTTGCTGCCACTACAATCGACGGATTTTCCACCGTTATGCCGAAACAGTGGCGAACGTGGCGAAATGCCCATCAATTTTCCTTATTTTAGTATTTTTTTCTTAGAATACTATCCTTTAGCTGCGTGTGTAGTTTGTCAAATGACGAAACCGACATTCTTAATTAATTGAAAAATGTTTCTTCTAGTTCCTCAAATCAGGAAACATTGTAGAATGCTCCAAAATCTTCTCTTCTTTTATTTATTGATTGGATGAACCCAAATAAGTATATTTTTTTACTTTCTTTTCAATCTGCGACGGAATAACAATAAAGTGAGATCTGCTCTCTGTTCATATCAATAAAACATCAAAAGAAATAAATATGTTGCATAAAACAATTTGTGATTGATGAACTAGACACTTCAGTTTAATGAATCCCAATAAGGCTTTTAGACGTTGGAAATTTTACCGCCCCGTGTGCACACTTTAAATTTTATGAGCGGCGACGGTAGCTAATTTGAAGCCGACAAAAAAAACGCTGTGTGTTCCAGGCCTATGGGGTTAGAAGCAGCGCACGGAAAGATTTGGTGGGGGATGAGTAATGGTTATTCCCCCCATATGGTCATCCAGGTTACTCCTATTGTTAATTGTAAATAGTTTGTCTAACGTTCATTTTCAAAATTGAACTAACAAAAATGAAAAAGTTTACAGTAGCTACAAAATATATAACAACAGTGGACAAAGTTTTTTTTTTACTTTTCCAATTTGAAGATATTTGAAAGCCCTCATTGCACAATTTGGCAATTACCATCTTGGTTGTTCAAACCAATTGATGGAAAGACTATTGCTCCATCATAACATTTGTATTAAGATAATGTCACAACAAATGGGTACATTGATGTAGTGAATGAAAATAAAATGTAGTAACTCGGATTTACTCTAAGCTTAAAGCAACTAAAATGTTGTATAATGTTGTATAAAAGTTTTATAATGTTGTATAAATGTTGTATAATGTTGTATAAATGTTGTATAATATTGTATTAATTGTTTTCATAATGTTACAGGTAACGCACTGGCATTCTCCCCGCTTCCACGCTTACTTTCCTACGGCTAATTCATATCCCGCCATAGTTGCAGATATGTTAAGCGACACTATTGCATGTATTGGATTTTCTTGGGTTAGTAACCATACTTTAAAAATGTTTTTGTTTATATTGGATATTCATGTTTGAAACAGGCTTGTTCTTTAATTTGCCTAATTGAAATAAATATTGGCCTGCTAAACCTACTGGTTCCCTTTTGCCAAAATCTGCAGTTGCATTCAGTCTAATTTTACTTTCTCACTATAATATAGTATAGAGAAAGTATTAGTGATCGTAAAAAAAATCGATGTTGAGATTTTTGTGGAAATATCCGTTTTGGGACCCCCTAAGTCCAAAAAAGTGTTTTTTACAAAATGTCTGTCTGAATGTATGTCTGTATGTCTGTATGTATGTGTATGTCTGTATGTATGTATGTCTGTATGTATACAAAGCTTGAGAGAAAACTATTCGATCGATTTCAACCAAATTTGCACCAGACATGTCAAGTAAGCCTGTATAGATGCACGAAAAAGGGTTTTGAAAAATTTTGAAAAACAACCCCCTTTTTGGCCAAAAAACCTCCAAAAAATCAGTTATTATTTTTTTATAAAAAAACGGCTCTAACGGTTTTGATAAAATTTTGCTTATATGTAGCATTTAATGTGCCCTACCATATGCAAAAACCGCATCTTTCTAAAAATTCTCGTTTAGCTAATAATATTAATAATAACAGATTTTTGGGGGTTTTTGGCCATAAAAGGGGTTGTTTTTCAAAATTTTTCAAAATCTTTTTTCGTGCATCTATAAAGACCTAATTGACGTGTTTGGTGCAAATTTGTTCGAAATCGATCGAATAGTTTTCTCTCTAGATAATAATAATAATAATATGTATTAGTTAATCTCCAACTGTAATAAAAAATCACCTCTCCTACCCCACCCTACAAGTCACAGTGAATCTGTTTAATAATTTAAATATGTTTGTGAGAAAGTATGTGCCGGTTCCTGGTACTGTTTATTGTAGATAATAATGTAAGTTAAAGAACAGAAAAAAATATGCTTAGTGATTATTTTAAACAACGATACAGTAGTATTATGTAAAGTTCAGTTTTCAAAGTTTATGTAAGTTTAAAATATTTAATTCGTTGGTGTTTTTTTATGTATGTATGTACATACAATAAAATGAGTTGCAATAACGTCTTATTGGCTTGTTTATTTATGAAATATGTACTGTAGGTTACTTTTGAAAAATCTATTTTTTACGGGAACCTTGGATCAACCGACCAAGGTCTCGGTCCCTACCAGACCGGTTAAGAGGGGTTTTACTGAAAAGAAATTTCAGAAAAGTTTGTCATTATACAGTTAATTATTGTACAAATATTCTTATTCGTGCTGGACTTTTATTTTAGTAGATCTTATAAGATTTAAAGAGTAATTAGACAAATAATGATTATAGACCTTGTGATATATTAATATAAATTAGTAATATCTTGATTTTAATTGAGGTTTACACAAATTTCACTAAAATTTTCTTGATGTTCAAATCCTTAAGTTAGTTACATATTGCTGGTTGACAGTTTCAATAAGAACAAAACTAAATAGCTTACATGTGTAAATGAAATAACCTTAAAATTTATTTTATATAGATTGCAAGTCCAGCTTGCACAGAGCTAGAAGTAGTCATGCTTGACTGGCTTGGCAAGATGTTAGAGTTACCCGCACCTCTCCTGGCGTCTTCTGGCGGCAAAGGCGGTGGTGTTATTCAGGTTGGTGCAAATATCAAATATGTTTACAATTGTTGTATGTGCAGTATTGATAACCATGTTTAGGTCCTCTTTAGAAATAATATGAATTGGATTTGTTTGTTGTTCAGCTATTGTTAACAAACCCGACTGAAGTTTAGCTAAGATGCATTTCATTATAATGGCTGTGGTTTTATTATAAAAGCGCAATAATAATAATAACTAGGGGAGACCCCTGCGTGCTCCATACTCCAACCCCCAACGTACCTTCTAAAAACATATGATATTATGTTTTATTTATAATAAAGGTGTAGGATTAATAATAATTTCAAAACTAAGATAGTAAATAATGTTAAATGTTCAAATCAAATTATTTCATATACTTTACAACAAAAGTTATAATAAAGGTTAAAAGAACCAGCAAAGTTTAGGTGTACACTTAATTAAACACCTAACCAAAAAGTTAGTCATTATCAATTACCGTATATTATCAATAAATAGGTCTGCTATATGTCTTATTTATTTTTATTTAGGATGTAACATAGTTTTTTTTTTATTTTTTAATTCCTTAACGCAAGTTTTATTGGTTTGTGTGTGTTGAAACATGTGTTGTTTCAGTTTAGGCCTAACAATATTATTTTGTACTAAAAGCTGGACATCCGAATCAACTGTTTTTATCTGTTATTTTATTCAATTGGTTGCTATGGTAATGAATGTAAATACATTTAAGAAGTTGTTTCATCAGTCTAGGCCTATCCTAAAATTATGTTTAATTTATTTTACCTGCCTTAACGGCAACATACACACATGATTTATGTTTTTGTGCACATCTTTGAATGATATAAGTTTCATCTTTGAATTGTCGTTTTTTAGTTTTTCATAATTTTGCTTATTATTATTGGTATTACAGCTGTTAGACGCTATGTGTTTAACGTCCAACTTAAATAACTACTTAATAACGTCCAACTTAATAAATAAATAAATAAACTTAATCCTGTGAATTTGTTCGTTGAAAGATACTGGCCACTAATGATTTTCTCTAAGCCAGCTAATTGCTTTTGTTACAATTGTCTGTTCTTAGATGCACAATCACGTGTTTTAAAAATCAGCTGGTTAGGGAAACTTAAGATGATGATAAAATATGTATTAAAAAGTTCTTTTATTACATTCTAAATGAAATTATTTAATAATTGTAAGTAAGTTGTGCAAATATAGACTGATTGATCTTTCATTTAAAACAAACCACGTGTAAAACGGTTCAGTGGAAACCTCAAGTTCAAAGAAGTGCAAAGTTGAAATTTTATCCCATGTTAAATTGCCATAAGAAAACTTTTAATCTTGTTTTTTAAATAGTTACAGACCAGATACGAAAATCTAAGGTAAAAAGTGCAAATATAGCGGTTGTTCCCTTTCATTTGATACTACCCGCGTGTAAATCGGTCCAGTGGAAGTTTCACACGTTCTTCCGGAAGATTTTTAATTTTGTGTTTTAATATATAGGATTCTCTTGGTTTTTTTAATATCTAAAAATGAGTAATATTAATTTTTAAGCTATAAGTTGCAATTTATTTCGATATTAACATTACTGACGCTTTCACTTTTTTTTATATTAGGCTGCATAATACAGTATATACAGTTAAATACACACATGCGAATTGCAACAGCAATTTTAAGTATTTATTTTTTAAGAATGGGATTGAAACTGAGATTAATTTTGATTAAATAAGTTTTTATGAATGTTGTAAGATTGATTTTAAAGCCAACAAATCAAGTTTCTTGACTACTTGTGTGTCAGTTTTTAGTGTTAGTAATTTTTATTATTCTGTTTATTAATTTTACAATATTATAATTTTGCACTTAGGGAACTGCCAGTGAAGCTACTTTAGTTGCAGTTTTAGGAGCAAAGTCAAGGACCATTAGAGTCACCAAATTGAAACATCCTGATTGGACGGATAATGAAATCATTTCTAAGATAGTCTGCTATTGTTCTGGTACGTTGTTTTTTTAATTGCAAATATTACCCATATTTATATTTAATAATCGATACTAAAATAATCAGATAATACTTATGAAGTTTCAAAATCTGACCTCAATTAATTATTAACCCTTTTGTAGGACCAAGGAGGGGCCCTGCCAGGCCCTTACATAATTATTTTGCATTTTTTTTTTATTATAAATATTTAGAAAAATATTTTTCTTAAATGGTTATTGTCTATTTGTTGATAACCTTGATGCCTTGATAAAACAATTTAAACATTTTACTTGCTTTATTATTTTAAATCATGAAAAAAACAGTAAGGGCCTGACTGAAACCAGATTTTTTCTGATTTCTGCACAAGTGGTACAGACCACTATATATTCTATATATACAAATGGTAACAGTACATTCTATATATTGCTATAAAAACCCCTCCACAAATTATTTGATTTTAATAATTTAAATTTAAATCTTATCTTATTGAAACTTGTTTTTAATATTTCAGATCAGGCACATTCTTCAGTGGAACGAGCTGGCCTCCTCGCTGGAGTTAAATTCACACAGATTGTAGCTGATGATCAATATCAGATGAGAGGCGACCTTCTGAGACAAACTATTATCAACGACAAGAAAGCAGGACTTATTCCTTGCTGTGTAAGTTTATTTCAAGATGTAAACCAATCTTATTCCACTAAGGATGACCCTAATATAAATACAAAATACTTATAGTCCATGAGCCATTTCTGAAATCAGCTTTATTGGTACAAGCTTGGCTGGCAAAAGCATTTTTTTCTTGTGCGGTTTTATGCATGGATCAAGAATATATGAGGTAGCAAAGTCCACGTTATATATGTATGTAAAAAATCATGATTTTTATCATACAACAGTTTTTATTCTTATCAAATTATAAAAAGGTACCAATCAAGATACCATGCTGCCATTTAATTTATTTAGTTTTGTATATAGACCACGAATATAAATGATAGACGATCTACGAAGTAGCTTTATTTAGAAAAGTAGGATACATCATTGATATTTGTGTCTTCCTAATTTCATTTTCTTCATCACTGAATTGGTTAGCAATAAAACATAAGAGTTTTGTGCACTCCAAGCTGTGCAATCAATTTCAGTCCACCTTCTTCATCTTAGTGTTCTATAAACCACTCCTGATACATTCGAACGTAAATTTGTGAACAAAACATGCTAACAAAAATTGTCTCATTGGATTCAGGAGTAGGTAAACAAAATAATACTTTATGGAGATATACATTGTTCGGCAGAAAGAACTCCTATTTGGGGAGTTAATAAAAACAAAACCAAATAAGATAGAATATTTTTATTTTCATTAAAAAAGAGTACACATAATGCCATTTAAGAATATGCAATATTAATGTGTTTTAAACAATACGTCACTTAAATGGCTGCCTCCATTGTTGATGCAGTATTGACGGATTGGAGACCGGGCGACAGAGTAGAGGGGTGGAGTTGTGTCCTGGAATAGCTTCATACGTGACGTTTTCAGTGTAAGCCATGGCTTTTTCTGGTGAACATCCCGCTTTTGTTGTGGAGCAGTTTATTCAAAATGGTGGATCACCAACTACTCAATAGGCCTTCATTTGGTCTTGGTCGACAGAACCCTGTTTCCGATAAGAAAACCATTTATTCGTGGGTTTTGAATTTTCAAGAGACTGGTTCTGCATTGAAACAGAAGCCCCAAGGTCCACAACGTATTGCTACAGACCCAGAAAATGTTGCTGGAATGAAAGGTTCTGTTCAACAATCTCCTCGACAAAAAAGCATGCGATGTCCTTGCGATTGTCTGAGCGAAGTGTGAGTGAAGGTATACCAACATGACACTATAACCGAAGAAGTTGAAGCAGTCACACCCGGCATCACTCGTAAAGTAATGAACAACTACCGAGAACGTCTCAACCAATGCATACTCAACCAATACCCAAAAAATCGAGTATTGAGTAAAAATCGTACCTGAACACACGTGAGCCACAGCATATTTTTAAATTGAATTAAATGTTCCCAAAGTGTTGTGAAGGTTATTATATGTTAATCGTGAACGTAATGTGTAGGCCTATATGTTTTCATTTACCAAATTGACGCGCATCAACGAATGCAAGATAGCCAAAATAAATCTAGGTTTGATAATGCCTGATAAAGAGGTGAAACGACGTAACCTATAAAAAAAAGGGATGTGAGCTGTAAGTACAAAAAATAGTTAAATATAGTGTTATTGCAAATTGTTTGTTTATATATAAAATAGTTTTTGTACAATTGTACCAAAGAAAATAATGTTATGGAAAAAAAGGTTTTTGCGTGTCTTGCCCACAAGTGAAGGCATATGGTGAGGAACAACCGCAAATAATAAAATAATGACATTTGCGACAAAAATAGATTTAAAGGTAACTTTTTATGAAGAAATAATTCGTATCACATTGATGAATTTTCAACAGCGGATGTGTTAATGCCCCTTGTGTTATGTTAGGAATTGATGATTTACACAAGGTTATTGAGATTTTCACTGTAAATGAATAAATTCGTTTACATCAAAATGTAGCAGCTTCTAGGCAATGGTTACCCGATGTTTTTGCTGAGATTAGAAACTAAAATGTTATGTGTGGGAGTTTAACCACCAAAATGTGACTTTTATATATTAGCCTACAAATTACATGATAGACAATTTTTAGTTGTAATTGTAGTAATTTTTGTTTAAATTACCAAAACTATTTTTCAATGATACAAAAAAAATACCAAACATTTACTGTGTATCGTAACACGTAACTATTTATTTATTTTATCGCCATCTTGGTCAAGTCTCTGAATCAATCAGAATCTGGTTTTGTTTTGCAAATCCCTTCCTCTTTCCAGATACGTATATAAAACTGAATAAATTATATTTTAGGTTGTGGCCACACTAGGAACCACCAATTGTTGTGCATTTGACTGTCTGGATGAGATTGGGCCAGTGTGTGAAGAGGAAGAAGTATGGCTGCATGTTGATGCTGCTTATGCAGGTTAGTTGGTGCTGTATTTTACAACACCATGCACTAGAATAGATAATCTCAGGTTCACTCCCACTGTCTGACTCCCTTGTTTTGTATTCATGTTAAAAACTATGAAACAATTATTTGCTGCATGTTGCTGTGCTATACTCAACACAATTTAATGTAATAAAATATTCTGAGAAAGTTTGAAAGCACCATACTAGAAGTGAAGCACACTATTTTCATAAAAATTTACAAATTCACACACATTCAGATTAAAGCCATGAACATAATGTTTGTAATAATTTATAAGTTTGTGTTTGACACTTTAAACTAAGTCTTTTTTCAAGTTGTCCAATCATTTTTATGACATTTTAATAAAACAGTCTTATTTCTGATCCTGTGGGTATAATATTATATATAATATAACAGCTGATTTCATCCATCGTCTGTTCTAAACCTAGTGTAGATTATACTTTAAGATTATGTTTACAACTTCAATCATTATAATTTCTTGTAAAGTTGATTTTTGTAAATATAAGTTATAGAACTATTGTATGCTGTAATATGTTATAATATTTGCTTTGAGATTATAAACTGTATATAAATACAACCTTTTATCATCAATATATACGTTTATACAAATTTAAATTAGAAATACATATCTGTTTAACTTCGGAAACATTCGTCCACCTTCGTGTACACATATAAAAGTATTTGATTATTAATTTATTCACTATAATATTAACAACTTCTAAATCATTTGATCTATCAATATGAAATAAAAAGTAATTAAAACATAATATTTATATCTTTCTTTAGATATATAATAATGTATTTAAAAACAAAATTTTAACAAATATGCCTACAGTTTTATAATTCTTTTAATTATACACATTAACCGAGTTAAAAATCCCCGTCAGCATAGTTAGGTAGGGCCTAGATAAAGTCAGTTGTTTTTAAATAGTATAAAATAATGTATTTATTATGTGTATCTAATTAATCTGCCTGTGATTTTTTTCACGGGGGATTACTAGTACAATAATAAAACTATTCAATAAATGTCACATGCATTTTCTTTACACCTATCAAAGTTGCCTTATAATATGAGACATTTGTTGAATTAATAATGTATGTTGGTTTGGATAATGGTAACTACTAATTACTATATTAATTACCTTCAGATGTTGCTGTCGATCAATCCTTATTTAGTTCTATGATTCTTTTTTCCATTTTCTTATAATGAATTTTATTTATGTATCAGTCATTATGAATTGTCGGTCAAACATACGTGTGTTGATGAAAACACAATTTTAAATATGCTTATGTATGTGTTTTGCATAGAGTTTAATTTATAAACAATTTGATTTCATTAATGTGTCAAATTTTTTACATTTGTATTGGACAAGTCAAATAGGAACTAATAATAAATTATCAGACAAACACAAAAAATCAGTTTTAAAATGGAAAACACATGTCGTATAGTCTACATTAAATACATTATGAAGGAAATGTATACAATTTTAAAATTTATTTTAGCTAAGAAAATCCTCAATCGAGTGAAAAGCATTGACCCTGAACAGCTTTTTTAATTTTTAAAGAGATTTCATTAAACTCCTTGGAGAGTTTGTTCATGGCAATGACTCCAAAACTTCAGTGGGAGCCTTTTTAATAAATCTATACTTGTGTCACTGGAACTCTTATTTATTTTGTGTATTATATTTATGTACATCCGTGTTATAAATTTTCAATTCTCTTATATTTTTAAATACAACTCTGCATGAATCATTAAAGCCTAACCACGCTGTGATTCTGATAGATTGCTTCTACAAACAGAATATACTGTGGGCCATCCTCTTGAATGAAATTCCCTATTAAGCAATTCCATTAGTCAGCTGGGATAAAATTAGACCGACTTATGCTAATATTGCGATGGATTCTGGACAATAT
>JAGFPH010005051.1:47731-72575 GCA_018207615.1 Philaenus spumarius | reverse complement strand
GCTCAAGAAACAAAAAATGTTCAGTAACGAAAGGAAAAAGTTCAACTTTAGGCCTACATAAAAAGTAGTAAACATTTTTTGTAATTTTTTTCACAAATGTAAAAAAGTTTCGTAATTTAGTTCTAAATAGAACTGTATAAAAACATTTATCAATTTCAAATTTTTTATTTTGAAAAAACAGTTTTTATGTTCCAAGTACACGACTGGTAACAAACCTAGGCCTAGATTGTAACGTCATTTACTAATATATGCTTTGCCCAAAAATGAAATATTATTATAACAAAGTGTAGAGGATAAATCAAAGAAAAGAACGGTATACTTGTCTTTCCTTAGTTCACAAAAGTGTTTGAGTTATATTTATTTGAATAACAAAATGACATGAAGAGTTTGAGTCGATATGCTGCCGGCAGCTATGTCATATAAACAGCGTGGGAACCCATGCGCTAGGCGTTCTCACCAGAATGCCCTAATTATGTACTTTCCACTGCTGTCTAGACAAACAAAAAAACCGGTTATTTCTAGATTACTTGACACTGTTCGAAACTTCAGACTTTGCTTTACAAAATGGTGTAAAGATATCTGTCAAAACATAAAGCGTTGCCTTCACAATATCCGTTGACAAATGGCCTGTTTATTGGTTGAGAGACTGTCCAATCGCAAGGGTTTACAGTACCTCTTGAAAAAAATAGTAATTTTACAGTGACATCTGATTGGAAGACACCAACAGAAAGATAAAATCATGACGAATCCAATGGTATCGTTATAATTGCCAAATAAATATTAGTGTAGGCGGTCTTAAACGTCTAAGAAGTGGGAAATAACAGTACAATTGTATGGAGATTCGCGCATGGAATGAGCTGTAGGCCGATGTGCATATTTTAAAACGATGATTACGTATGTAAATATACGTTTTACGAAAAAGTTGTAAATACAAAAATTAAAGTTTAATTCATTTCCTTTCCAATGGTGCCAGTTTTATTACGATTGGATAATTTTAAGTGGGTTAAATTAGCGATTATGCAAATATATGCAAATTTTTGCAAATGTGTGAAGTTGTTGTGTTCTGCGCCTGAGAGAAGGCCATGATGGCCTTCTGCCAGTTCCAGGGTTAAATTTTTATTATTAAAACCTGCGTCTACTCAGTTTTTAGACCTCCATTCTGTGTTTAGACTTTATGGGAATTTACTTGCATATTTTTCCTCTTTCTGTCATACGGACTGGAAATGTTACATTGTGTAATACCTCATTATAAAGCCCTCGTTGAGACTAGAAAATTTGTGTACAGTAAACCCCTCTCTGGCACCCCAATCCAAAATGGTGAAGCCAAGAAGTTCAGATTTTCCATTTTTCTACGTATTGTATTCTACACACAATTAGATGTGTATTCATTTTAAGATACAGAAACATTGCACATTTTTTTAAATCTACATTAATTATGATTTAGACAAAATGAACTCCCAAGAATGTTTTTTCATATTTATGAGAATGAGGTCTACTCAATACCTAAATCCTAATTAAACCTGTTAATTCTGTCCCCTCACACCATTCGTCCACAGTCCTAAGTACCATTCCAAGCAGTTCCATCACAGAAGTTACAAACTTACCCGCAACTAATATAACAACATCATCAGTGTGTCCTTTGGCATGTACACCGGTGTTGTTGAGTTCTCTGAGAAGGTGATCGACCACAAAGGAAGAAAGGTGGTCAAAGGAGTGGGGAGGGAGATAGTACTCCCTTCTGAGGACATCCTTCGGGTCACTCTAACCTCCGTTTAGGGAGGATTGCACTGTACAATACTGCCTTAGATCATTGACCACCTGCAAAGCAGGCCCTCGGCCCCACGCCCCTGAAAGCGTTGACTTTCGACCCTGTTGTGGTGATTTCATAAAATAATTTACGAATAATTCGCAATAATAAAATTGCAGTATAAATTTCTGTTTTAGACAAAGTTGAAGTCCTGTTTTACGATGGTTTTACAAAAACATTGAGAAGCTGCAAGCTCTCCAAAGCTAACGAAGAAGACCTGAAGAATATGTCTGTAAGTATTTTGTTTTATTTATAAAATGTAATGGATATTATTAGTTGCCATAAGTGAAGTGCCATAAGTGGATATTATTTTTAAAATTGAAGAAATTTGCAAAAAAACTTACGGGTATCATTTTACCTGTAATTAAAGATATTGATTTGGTTGACAGAAGTAGGAGTGTTAAAATGCTACATGGAGTCCTAAAGGTTAAATTACTTTTAAGATTGGTGGTTTCACTAGGTTATTTTAAGACTTTTACTTAAAATTCAGCATAAACAATATTCATATCTGTAAGTTTAAATTGGTGATGATAAATCTATATATCTATATACATAATTAATTTGCTAGGGGTTATTTTGTGAGTAGAACTCCTCCTAGAGTTTTTAACCGATTTTGATGTTTTTGGTGTCATTTTACAGAGCTCACTCTGAAGTTGTGCTTCCCTTAAAATGAGCTCAATGTATGTTAAGGGCTTCGCCCCAGTGGCCCTCAAAGTTGCCATGTTAATCTTATGGAAGGTCAATCTTAAGGAAGAAGAAGAAAGATTTCTTTTGATTTTATCAGGGGCACAAAAAACAGCTGTTCGTATGAAAAGCTTAAAACAGCTGATTTTGATCAACAGCTGATTTTGATCAACAACTGATTTGGATCAAAAACTGAATATAATTTTAGGTTAGGTAAATCAAGCAATAGCGAAGCATTGCCCGGTCCACTAGTACAAATTAATTTGTTAATTATTCTTAGCCAATTAATTATGACGTTTTGCGCAGCAAAATATATAGACTTTATTTGATTACATTTCTATCTTATATTCTTAAATGACTGAAAATTGTATATTTGTAAATATTTTCTTGAAAATGGCTTTAAGGTTTCCCTGAGTTCTGGTGTAAAATTGTTTTACCCAGGGAGTGATTTTGTAAAAATTTCCAGAAAATTTGTTTTCTGCGAGTTTTCTGGAAATTGCATATTGTAAATATTTTCTCAAAAACATTTCGAAGACATTCATTCCTAGAGAATTGGTACACTAGGGTTTTTTGCCCAAGGAGTCTGTTGGACTTTGTAAAAATTATTGGAAAATTTGTTTTTTTGCATATTTTTTGGAAATTGTATACAGTCCCACTAATCCGAACTAATTGGGACCAAACCCTGTTTGGTTTGTAAAATTTTCGGATCAACCAAAATAATCGAAATAATGTAAAAAAGGTCGATAACTCAATAAAAATAGTCTGTTGTAATGCGAGCAGAGTGTATTCGAGTGAGGAAGTTGTCTCCCGTCCCTGTATGATTTCACTCTGTATGATGCAATATTAAAATTAAAGTATTTTTTTGGTTACATTATTCTTGAAATCGGTACCTAACCTACTAAAGAAATACATTAAGTCTAGAAAGACTGATCGAGGGAGGATTGATACACAACAAAACAAAAATGAACAGTGTTTAGTTTCCTTTCTCTGCGACACTTTTTTTTCTAATAAAAGGCGGAAAGCTCTGAAGATATTAGGCCTAACTGGACCCTTCTAAAATTAACGAAAATTTACAGTGTTTGTTTAGTTTCCTTTATCTACGGCACATTTTTTGCCCCCTATGCCCTTGAGAAGACATGCGCTGGGATCTTGTCACCTTCTTTTTCATTTTACATTTCACAACTAAAGTAACTGGTTGACGGTGCGTGACTTTTTATTATTTTTAGTTACGGTTCTTTGTATTTTATAGCTGGCTTTCATAAAATTTTACAACAATAACATTGAATAAATTGTAAAACAGTCCATTATCGTCCATTTGTCATTTAAGATCACTTTTCTGAACTTACAAAAAAAAAATTAATTTTTAATGATTTTTTCCTCTAATTAGTGTTTGGATTAACCGAATTTTCGGATTAGCGGGACTCTTCTGCATTTGTAAATATTGTCTTGACGCACAGTTCTAAGGATTTATTCCAGATTTAGTTTACAAGAGTTTTTTTTTATTCAAGGAGTCTGTTGAACTTAGTGAAAATAAAAATAAAAAAATTCCGGAAATTACATACCGTACAGTAGGACTCCGATTATCCGGGGTTTACTTAACCGGAACCCAGGTTAACCGCAACGATTTTCTTGTAAAAAAAATATAAAAAAAATCTCTAAATCAATTAACACCAGTATGAGAAAAATCGCATAGTACGGGATGGAGGCACTGTTACTAGGGTGAATCACAAGCCGTGCCACTTCACTATTCACTGTCTGCCAGCTTGTCTGTCTACCCTCCCCCTCCCGCCCAAAGCCAAACACCTTAATATTCTACATTTCCTCTAACGTTACTTTGATGCGTTTCGCGGCAGTGTTGTTTTGAGTTTTGAAAATTAATTTTTATTCAGTGTCTTATTAGCAATTTATTGTTAGTGTTTTCATGTTAGGCCTACTGCAGATAGAGTGTTTTAAAATTGAAATTAGTGCGTAAATACAAATGTTTAGTGTCTTTCACTGACAATTTCAAAAGCGTATAAGCTGTCGTACGTACAGTACTGAAATTTTTAGTCTGCAATATCTGATTATTGTAACGTTATGCGTTACAAAAAAAAATATAGCTTCTGCTTACAAATAAAAAAAAAAATAACAAATATATAAACTTGAGTTGATTTGCAAGACTCTATTTTTAGTTTTAATCTATCTCGGGTAGTGAATTCAATGACCTGATTGATGTAAGGTGAAGAGGATCAGATTAGGCCAAACAAAGTAGACGATTTAGAAATTACCTTTGACATTTATTAATACGATCATAAAATATACGACAAAGAAAAATAAATTCAAATACATACAAATTATAGATTATAAGTTTAAAGAGAGCTATTAATTTATTAAAAAAAAGAATTTTAAGTGCACTGTACTTACAATAAGCAGACCACAAACTTATTAATTTAAAAAAATACCCACTCGCACGCGCAAAAACTTTCGTAGCCTAGTTCATGTTCGTGTCCGATTTACTGTCACTTTAATTTAAGCGATCGCACTATTATACACCAATTGACTATGAGATACTACATTGTACTTGTAGATCAAATAATAAATGTTACATTAAAACTGTTAACAATGCGCAGCGCGCAACACTTCAAGCATCCTTACAGCTTGGACTCTGGTTGACAAGTGTAAAATAATAAATGTTACATAATTAAACTTTTTAACAATGCGCAGCGCGCAACACTTCCAGCGACGTTCACTGCGACGTCTCTAGTTGACGAGTGACTTTAGCGTCTTTCTCCACCGCTCATTCAGCCGGCGTCCATTCCCCTTCCACCAATCAGAAAACGTCTGATCCTATAGATGTTCAAAGTTGCGTCAGTCTTTGGGATGCTAACTACGCGTTCTTTCTGTGGATCTTGCGTGTGAATGCACGTAGGCCGTTTCTCCAGGAATTGGCTTGCAGGTGTTCGCTTATCTCGTCTAGACTTTTGGACGTTGTTTTTCTAACTGCGTCTTGAAACTCGTATGATTTCCACGTCTTGGCGTTAGTACATGGACTGTCTATCTTCTTAAACCCTACTTTTAAATTTAAAATAATTGATTTAAAAAATTGTCTGCCTTTTATTTTTATTCTACTGAAATGTACTTTAAAATTGTCTGCCCTTTTATATTTATTTCCTTTACTTTAAAATGCTTCTAATTATTAAGCTCTCTTTCTAAAAAACATTTGTAATATAAATTAAGTTAAATTCAAAAATAAAAATGCTCTCTTTCTAAAATTGACTTATGGTCCTATTCTATATTATTTTATACTTTGGAAAGTTGTAGATCTTACATTATTATACAGTGGTTTGATTATTAAGGACATTTATTTATTTGTACTGCAGTTTAATTGTACTCGGAATCCAAATTACATAAGGTAGCATTGGTTAACCGGAAAAATTGATTGTCCGGAACGCCGCCACCCCCTTTATAAACGAGGTTTTACTATATTTGTAGAAGAGTTGTTTTATTTAATTTTTACTTTGTGATTATGTTCATTATGGTTGGAATGGACTTAGTTATACATCCTCTTTGAATAGAGTGTTTTTTTAAAATTATCAATGTTGCTAACTTTTGAAAAAAAAACATTTAATTTTGTCCTTATTTTCATTTGTGGACCCCGCTAGTTCTAACTCTAAGGACTTTACTTTAGCAGAAAATTTGTCACAGGCGCTACAAGTATCCGTCCATGGAGTTCTAAGACTCACGAAGGATTTAGAACTAAAGTGGATTGTCTAAGATAAGGAAGCGCACAAAAAGTCTTAAATGGCTGAAGTGCCTAGTGACTTCCAACATAATAAAAAAAAAAAAAAAAAATCCGTCCATGGAAAACCGAACGTTATATTAAAACATTCGCAAAATATTTCCCTACAAGTTTCATACGATATGTTATAGGATGGAAATTTTTCTTCAAACATATTGTACACCTTTTTTACATTTAAATCTTCTGGTAAATAGATTTTAGAAGAATCATGCAACCCATAATGACTGCTTCGCCCTTTATATGGGGACTTTACACTGTTAACTTCATCTTCTGTCAATTTGCTAGGTCTGTTACCGTGTCTACCACGCTGGTCTTTTGGAGACACTCCAGTTAGTTTCAAATTCTTAACAAGGTACTCGACCTTTTTTTACCAATGCCGTGAATGGCCATAAAGGCTTTCTTACAAACAATCTGTTTCTTTATTTGGCCGTCAAAAACCCCACAAACTTTGTATTTATATACAGCGTCACATTTTTTAGCATTCTCATTTTACTTTCTCACTATACTATAGTATAGAGAAAGTATAGTAATCGCAAAAAAAATCGATGTTGAGATTTTTGTGGAAATATCCGTTTTGGGACCCCCTGAGTCCAAAAAAGTGGTTTTTACAAAATGTCTGTCTGTATGTATGTCTGTATGTAGACAAAGCTTGAGAGAAAACTATTCGATCGATTTCAACCAAATTTGCACCAGACATGTCCAGTACGCCTGTATAGATGCACGAAAAAGGGTTTTGAACAATTTTGAAAAACAACCCCCTTTTGGCCAAAAAACCAGTTATTATTTTTTTATAAAAAAACGGCTCTAACGATTTTGATAAAATTTGGCTTATTTGTAGCCTTTAATGTGCCCTACCATATACAAAAACCAGCATCTTTCTAAAAATTCTTGTTTAGCTAATAATAATAATAATAACTGATTTTTGGGGGTTTTTTGGCCATAAAGGGGGTTGTTTTACGAAATTTTTCAAAACCTTTTTACGTGCATCTATAAAGACCTAATTGACGTGTTTGGTGCAAATTTGTTCGAAATCGATCGAATAGTTTTCTCTCTATAGTTCATTTCACCTCAGCGTGAGGCAAAACCAAATGACCGTAATAAAACCCTTACCCTTAGGCCTATTGTGCGACATCGGGGATGGGCACTTGTCGACTGCCTTTGTATTAGAGTTATTGATGTTTGTCCCAGTGTCATTATGCAAACTTTTTTAATTGAAAGAAAAACTTAAAAAAAATATATCATTCGCTGTGTTTTGATCGCGTAATTATTTTTATACCAAATATGAAGGAAATCGGTTGATTTTGGGGAAGGCAAAGTAAATAGTTAAATCCTATGTGTTTTCAAATATTTTTTATCATCATGAATACGGAAATAAATTTACATTGAATAATGATGTTGAGTTTTATAAAAACCTCTTACTTACTACTGTACACAATAATCATCACATTATAGTGGCCTGACAGTTTTTTTGTTAATTAAATGCAGTATTAAAATATAGACATTAAGTAAAACTATTAAATAACTGTTCTATATACATCGAGCATAAAATACAATTAAAATTAAATACATCTTAATATTATAGACAAACAGAGCATGGGCTACACGAAAATATAAAATTACACATCTTATTGCAGTACATAGCACGGATAAAAATTAAACATAGGCTATTCCTTCTAGCTACTTGCACACTAAACAAAATTTTAATAGGCTATTTAGGGACAGGCGAAACAAGTACATCATTAATGATAGTCTATTATTTATCTTTAATTTAATTTATAAATTTAATATAATTTGACTAATACAGTATATTTAACGGAAATCTTGCAATTTCTTTGAACTATCTAGTTTTGTGAAAAATAGCTACTTTATTGGTTCATTAAGTTATTAGTCTAATGTGGTCAATAGAGTAATATTAGTTTATTTATTTCAATGACGTAGGTGTGCCATATAAATTTAATATATTCCCTTATAAGGACTTACGCTTATTTAATAATACTTGGGTTGATTTTGTTGTCAATTTTCAATGCCCAATGCCCAAATAAAGAGTAAAGTATTTTTTATGAGTTTTCAATTCAAAACATAAAGCCTTGGTTATTGTTTGATTAACGACAATGTTAAGCATGTCAGGCCACTATAAGGTGATGATTATTGTGTACAGTAGTAAGTAAGAGGTTTTTATAAAACTCAACATCATTATTCAATGTAAATTTATTTCCGTATTCATGATGATAAAAAATATTTGAAAACACATAGGATTTAATTATTTACTTTTCCTTCCCCAAAATCAACCGATTTACTTCATATTTGGTATAAAAATAATCACGCGATCAAAGCACAGCGAATGATATATTTTGTTTTAAGTTTTTCTTTCAATTAAAAAAGTTTGCATAATGGCACTGGGACAAACAGCAATAACTCTAATACAAAGGCAGACGACAAGTGCCCATCCCCGATGTCGCACAATAGGCCTGAGGGTAAGGGTTTTATTACGGTCATTTATATTTGCCTCACGCTGAGGTGAAATGAACTATAGCTAATAATTTAATAATATTTATTAGTTAATCGCCTACTTTAATAAAAGTATACAAAGCTAGAGAGAAAACTATTCGATCGATTTCAACCAAATTTGCACCAGACATGTCCAGTACGCCTGTATAGATGCATGAAAAAGGGTTTTGAACAATTTTGAAAAACCACCCCCTTTTTGGCCAAAAAACCCCCAAAAAATCAGTTATTATTTTTTTATTAAAAAACTGCTCTAACGATTTTGATAAAATTTGGCTTATTTGTAGCCTTTAATGTGCCCTACCATATACAGAAACCCGCATCTTTCTAAAAATTCTCGTTTAGCTAATAATAATAATAATAATAACTGTTTTTGGGGTTTTTTGGCCATAAAGCGGGTTGTTTAAAAAAAATTTCAAAACCATTTTACGTGCATCTATGAAGACCTAATTGACGTGTTTGGTGCAAATTTTTTCGAAATCGATCGAATAGTTTTCTCTCTAGATAATAATAATAATAATAATATTTATTAGTTAATCTCCAACTTTAATAAAAAAACACTCCTACCCCACCCTACAAGTCACAGTGAGTCTGTTTAGTAATTTAAATGTATTTGTGAGAAAGTATGTGCCAGTTCCTGGTACCGTTTATTTTATTGGTCGCTGTACTGGAAGTACACTAATCAAGCCACAAAGATATGAGTTTTTTTTAAATCATGGCTATCAAGCAAATTTAACTGTTTAAGGCAGCCATCCTCACTACGCGGCCCTGGGAACGAATTTTTGCGGCCCTCAGACTGTTAGTGATAGAAAAAAACATAAATTTAAAAGTAAAACAAAAATATTTAATAAAAAAATTATACAATATTTTATAAAGCTATATTATATTAATTTATTAAGGATATTGAAAATCTGTCGCTTTTTTCTACTTATTTATTTACTTAGACTACTGAGTGTACAATCAGTCATGGATGTAAAGAAGCGGCTCGCGCAGGAGGAGGGGTGAAGCGGCGCGACTGTAAGGTAAGCAGACGATGAGTCAGTAGTAATGTGCAATGACCTTGGCAGACATTGTGTCGCGCATTAGTCATCCCCGGTTAGTCGGCCGGCTAGGTTTGCTTGTCGTTAGTGGGGAGTTTATTTAGCTCAGTGCTAACCTGTATAAGTTGCGCCAGTGTTAATGTGATTTTAGTGCGGTTAACTTTATCAACTGAACATTTTATTTTACGAAATTAACATTAAGTACAGTGATTGATTTTTTAATTAAAAATGTCAGGAGTGTGCGCAAAAGGACGGAAACGAAAACTTGAGGATGAAAACCGCGAGTTTCAAGCTGAGTGGGAGGGAGAATTCTTTTTTACAAAAGGTAAGAAAGAAGGGACTGCCCTATGTTTGATATGTCGTGAAACAGTAAATGGAAACAAACGTTACAATTTGAACAGACACTACACTTCAATCCATTCGCAATTTGAAGAAAAATTTCCGAAAAAATCAAAGATCCGAGAGGAAAAATTGCAATCTTTGAAAAAGTCTTTTGCTTGTGAACGTAGTACACTTTTTAATGCAATGAACAAGAATGAGCTTACTACAAAAGCATCCTACCAAGTAACAGAAATTTTAGCACAAAAGATGAAGCCGTTTTCGGAGGCAGAAATTGTTAAAGAATGTGTTGTTACCGTTTGTAAAACTTTGTTTTCACACTTATCTAATAGTAAGCAAATATTAGATGAAGTTTCAAAACTTCAGCTGTCTGACTCAACTTGCATGAGACGGTCACAAGACTTGGCAGCAAATATTGCACTTAATCTTACCGATGAACTGCAGCAAAGCAAATATTGTAGTATTGCGCTCGACTCATCCACTGACATAACGTCGATTTCTCAATTGCTATTGTTTGTTAAGTATGTATCCAAGGATTGTGTTATTAAAGAAGATTTTTTGGGCATGATTCCTATGACTGGACAAACTCGAGGTGTTGATTATTTGAACACAATAGTAAGTTTTTTTAACGAGCGTAGCATTGATTTGAAAAAGGTTTTTTCTGTATGTACTGATGGTTGCCCATCAATGTTAGGTCGAAATATAGGATTCGTTCAGCTGTTAAAAAAACATTTGGGGAATGATAGTTTATTAAGTTTTCATTGCATCATTCATCAAGAAAGCTTAGCTGTTAGATTTGGTGAAAATTTCAGCCATGTTATGAAAACAGTTGTAAATATCGTGAATTTTATAAGGTCAAATGAACTGAACCACAGAACGTTTCAAGAGTTTTTGAAAGAACTTATATCTCAATACGGGGACGTTCTTTACCACACAGAAGTGAGATGGCTGAGTAAGGGTAAAGTTTTGGAACGTTTCTTCAGCATTCGTCATGAGATTACTCTGTTTTTAGCTACAAAGGAAAAAGAGTATCCTGATGTTTATAATTTTAGTTGGTGGCTTAAAGTAGCGTTTCTCACTGATACAATGGGCATTATGAATGAAACACTGACTCGATTGCAAGGAGACAACAATAAAATTGTAACGAAAATGATGAGTATTGTGTTTTCACAGGAACAAAAGCTCAATATGTATATTGAAGAATTGTCAAACAGTGATTATTTCAGCTTTCCTTCTGTTAAAACTCTGTTTGATGAAAATCCAGATGAAAGTCGAGATGTTTCTGATTTACTAAAGCTGTTGGCAGACCTAAAGGACGAAATATCTGTGAGGTTTACTGACTTCAGGAAGTATCAAGAGCCATTTCGTTTGGTGGAAAATCCATGGGCAATAACAACAGCAAATGTAGCTCATCTTTCTGTTTTTGGATACGAAGCTAGGGATTTGAAAAATGAGTTAATTGATCTCCAGTGTGATACGGAGCTCAAAAGTATTTTTGAACAAAAAAAGAAGGATAAAGCTCACTACGAGTTTTGGAAAGCAGTTGAAAAGGAAAATTTTCCTAACTTAATTGAATGTGCTCAGAAAATTTTGTGTGTTTTTGCCTCTACATATGTCTGTGAATCTACATTCAGTAAGCTGAAGTTCATAAAAAACAAATACAGATCCAGGTTAACGAGTGAGAACGTTGACAACATTTTGAGAATTTCAGTTTCTTCCCAACCTGCTAACATAGATGCCATATTAGAGAGTTGTGAAAGATTTCGCCCATCGACTTCAAAGGATTAACTGATTAACACATTCAAGTATTCCTGGAGTCAAGTAAAATACATTTCCGTTCTTTTTTATATACAAAAAGGTTTTTTTTGTGATGTAATAAACTTATTTTATAATTATATTGTTTGTAAGTTATTTAACGCCATTTCATAGTGTAGTATTGCAATAAGGGGCAGACTATGATAAGCGGCGCCCAATGTTAATTTTCATACATTAGCGGCGGTTAGGCCAAGAAAGGGTATTGATATATTAAAAAATAATATGATATTATTATATTTTAAATATATTAATAACCTTTCTTGGCCTAACCGCCGCGGAGCGATTCATGAAAATTAACATAGGGCGCCCGCTTATCATAGTCTGCCCGCAATAAGAAATAGACATTTTGTAATTAACCTAAATTATACTGTTTGTACTTACGGCCCTGAGAAAAATTTGTTACGAATTATTTGGCTCTCTAAGAAAACCTAGTGAAAACCCCTGGTTTAAGGGTTTCAAGCCTACTTTCTTTTGGCACTACTTCAAAACACTTAAGCCGGCATAAACAGTTATTTCCCATTTCGTAACTCATAAGTTAAATTTTTTTACTTATATCCTTCCATCTTTCAGGAGATTTTCGTTTTTTGCTGTTGTTTTCAGGCTTTTGATCACTACCAATAAATCCATTATGTTCCATTGTATTTAGCTACACCACTTAGACAATACCTACACCACACTTACTACAGCTTTAACTGAAAATTCACTGTTCCACCTCTGACCCTTCACAAACTATCACACTAATCAATATAATATCTGTAATAAGATAGTATAAAATTGGACTTCCAGTCAAACACACCAGAATCAGAATATAACCTCAAATTAAAAGTAGCACCAGTGGCAGCTGCTGCAATGAACTCCTTCTTCCCGTGTAATGTAGGCTTCAGTGAAATGAGCACTTTTTTCTCAAGTAATCTTTGAAATGAGTTCGTTTTTCCCAAGGACAATGTTTTTTTGACATGTATTTTCTCATTTCCTATTGAAATATTCCTATTTCTAATAAGACATACCATCCCACTTCTCTCACAGCAGACAATGACATAATATCTCCAATTCACGAAAAAATGCAATGAACCCCTTTTCCCGCGTACCCTTCATTTCTATTGTGAAATATAACATTTTTTACATTTAATTATTATGCTTATTTAACACATTATGAACAATATTATTTAGTTAACTACTTGTTTCACTACTAAATACTTAATCCAATCAGAATCTCACCCGATCATAAGATCCGTTTCTCAATACTTACTTGATTAACAAACTTTATTATTTACAGGCACCACGAGTGTACAAAGTAGCACCGCCCGTTGGTTCCGACCCAGTTGAAACCGATCTATGTACGAAGGAAGAGCGAAGAGAGCGAAAGCGTAAGATAAACATCCTCGAAGTGTTCCACCCGCAGTTAAATAAAAAGAGAAAAATTGCAGAAGTTGCAAACGCAAAAGTTGAAGTTAAGAAACAGAGGAGAAGAAGGCGTCTGACAAAACCGACGGCAACCATAAGTTTGAGGAAACCGAGCGGAGATGTTGCCGAACGGAAAGAAACGTGCATTACCATAAAAGTGGAAAAGCAAATAAAAGAAGTTAGTAACGAAGAGGAGAATAATTTGTCGGAGATTAGTAATAAGAGTAGTAGCGCTGAGAACCAGACTTTGGAAAGTGCTGTCGATGAATCCGTGGTGGAGAAAGATGTGCCGGTCCAGGTACCGAAGGAAAACGATTCAGAAGGCGATGCCGATGAGTCTGCTCTGGTTATAGACGAAGAACCTGTTCCAAGGAGAAAAAGAAGAAAAAGACGAAAGAAGGTAATCTTACTTCTTTCAGAATTTCTTCAGAATATAAAATCTTACTAATATTCCCTTTCAGTCCTTTGTCTTTGTATTATTTGCCTCTGCCGATGCGGAAGGCGATAGACAAATTTCATTTGGACGGTTTGATAATGTTCAATTGTTATCGTAACGAGATGTGAATAAATGAACGATCACTCGAATGTTTCCGTCCTAATTACGAAGTGTGTAATTAATAATCGAATCATTAATACTTTTTTATTTGAATAGTCCCATCAGGATCCAAAATTAAAGAGAGAAACAGTTCAGGCCAATGAAAATCTCGCCCAGGAAATTCTAAAAATTCAACCAAAAATAAATTTCAGAAAATAAATGTATTTTATTAAAGATTAAAGTTCAACGTTGACATTTTTTTAAATGAAAAACGAATAGAAAATAAAGAAACCAAACAAAATTATACGAAAAGTGATTACGATATCAAAATCAAAATTTCCTGTGGGGGGCAGCTCAAATTTCTAGTGGGACAAAGCAGTCGAAGCTGGAGGTTTAGGTACAAACAAATTCTACTAATATATTTCGTACACACAGGCAGCTATTCAGCGCCTTCGTGAGTAGATAACTTTCCCAAATATCTGGTTGAAACCCTAAAATCATATAAACCTTATTTTGGAAATTTGCTTAACTCACTTCAGCGGTGCAGCTGCGTGGTCGAATTATTTTAACAAGCAGTTAGTATAATTTACTGGAAAAGTATATTTTTCCTTCTTTGAAAACAGTTTCCACGTATTTTTATTTGAGAAGGCCCTCTAGTCAAATTCACATTTGATCTGCTTATTTTTTGTTTCTCACCCTAGTTTTTATTGTTTTATTTTTAGAAGGAAATAGCTTCCGCCACTCCTTCGCAGAAACGTAGAACTACGGATGAAGATGATCCTCGTTGGGACACGGACATTCCTGCTGGAGCAACTCCGTTCAAATTCGATGGAGTGGACGGTAAATGTTTTATCTTTGCTTAATTATATAAGTTAAATACATTTGTTAAACAATACTTATTTATATTCATTGTTTAGCTTTAGAACTACTTTAATCAATCAACATACCTTAATTTTCAGTCAATAGTAGTACTTGTTTTTTCAAAGTATGGCTACATGTTTCGCTGCCACAGGCAGCATCATCAGGCCAGCCAACAACACTAATACTAGTCCATTGTTTACATAAACATCGCGTACATAACAACACAATAAACAAAAAATAATTGTGCAGATATGGCACTTGTCAAAAATAAAAAATAAAAATAGTTTCTGTTCACAATACTTAGGCCACATGTTTCTTCACCGAGTTGTACTGGGAGACTGCTACCTCAGGTATTCCTTATCAGGAAACATGTAGGAAACTTTGAAAAAACAAGTACTACTATTGACTGAAAATTAATGTATGTTGAATACTTATTTCTTTCAGTCGCTGCAATTTATGTTTGATAAAACAACTAGCATGTCAACATTGTGATTGAATGCACTCCTTTATTAGAATGTGATCAGATGTACCAAACAACAATAATTATTAGATGTATGGCCTGCCCTACTCTCCAGTGATGGGTAATTTTGTCTGTTTTACTGATTACGGTTCTAGACTTCCTAAACTATATTCGTTTAGCTAAACGGTAAAGTACAGATAAATAAATATTTGAAACAAAACAAATCAAACTATGTTGATAATTACACACAAATACCGATTATTTAAACTAACAAATTATAGATTAATACTCTTCACTGCATAAAATAACACACAATAAATGTTTAAAAGTACAAACAAAACCAAGCTCAAGGAAAGCAACACCCTAAACTTGAGTTATAACTCATAATATGTTTGATGAAGATTTATTCGATTTGACAGTATATGTATTTGATTATTCAATGTATATTCAACGTAGTTTCAGAATTAGACGACAGATTGCAGTACTAATCAAGTAAATCGAGTTATAGTAAAATTCAACTCAGAGTGAGGCGGAAGTTGAAGCCTACGGAGGGTCAGCACGGTCGACTGGTTTCCGCTCCACTTCTACCTGAATTTTAATTTTTTATAGTAGCGTTATGCAAACTTTTTTTATAACAAGAAAATATAAAAATAAATCACATAACGTTGTGTATCACGATCGTCTGTTTATTTTGATACCAAATTTGAAGTAAATCGGTAAATGTTGAGTAATTAAATGGCATAGCTTTTAATGTAACTAAGAACTATTGAAGGTGTTTTTAATTACTCAACATTTACCGATTTACTTCAAATTTGGTATCAAAATAAACAGACGATCGTGATACACAACGTTATGTGATTTATTTTTATATTTTCTTGTTATAAAAAAGTTTGCATAACGCTACTATAAAAAATTAAAATTCAGGTAGAAGTGGAGCGGAAACTAGTCGACCGTGCTGACCCTCCGTAGGCTTCAACTTCCGTCTCACTCTGAGGTGAATTTTACTATAGTTTGACGTTAGCAATACCAGTGCAAAATTCAAATGAAGTATACTCTTTAGTTACTCAAAAGTTACTACTTTTGTACTTGTAAATATAGCACATAGCAAATTTTTAGAGACAATAGCCTACTATTTTAAACAAAAAATTGGCAAAATGTCTCTTATGTAGTCAATATCCTTTATCAGAAATTTAAATCTTCAGTAGAAGACGGTAAACATAAATACATTTTACTTATGTAAATAAAAAAACTAAGAAAGTTTTATTTTAATTAATATTATTCACTTAAATAGAAGTTTTTTGCAGTGCTTAAAATAAAACGAGGTCAAAACTTGAAAAAATAATATTAATAAATAAGGATGTCTTATCTCTACCACTCGGCAATCAATGCATTGCTCAATGATAAGTCTTGCGAGTGAGATCCAGCCATTGTTTGTATGTAGGCTACTCCGTGTTGTGCTCTCATTTGAGATATTTATTTTTTAATTAATTAATTGTGAAATTAAAATCACCAAATGTGGTCCAAATTATAATGTTTGGTCTAGTTTTGATTACAATAATCTCATTTATAAACTTTTTTAGTCCGAAAAAGCTAACAAAATAAAAGTTTAAGTATCGTTGATATAGGCCTATTCTGAATCTTGGGTCTCCTATTTGTAGTCGTTCGCAGCGCTCGCCGAACATCAAATGCGTGCCGCGAGGCTGGCAAAAGGGTGTCTAGTGCTGCCAAGTTGTCCCATTTCGATTCCGCGCTGAAGGACGATATTGGAGACTTTACTGTAGGTGGCTCGCATAGTCGCAACGCACTGTAGTGTGGGGGATTTCTTGATTTTTTTTCTTGAATGAGTATGATTTACCGGAACGGCATTCCGGCACCAGTAAACCCCTGACACACTGTTACAATAAAAAATAGAAAGAGTAATTTTGTGTCGAACTAATCGTTTTAAAAGTCTGGTCTTGTTAATTTCCGGGCATGAGTAGCTGGGGGTGGTTTTTAGTATACTCAGTATATGCAATAAGAAAAGAAAACAGGAGGTGTAGACGTAAGTAAATTAATAATATTCGAATTAAAAGCACTCCAGTAAGGTGAAGAATAGCTAACTTCTATGCATAGCTTAACTTCTTGCAAATGAAGTACATTTTAGAGTTTGAAAAATTATTTGTTATTTGTTAACTTAGTTTGTATAAAATGTTTAGATCACTAACCTTAGTTTAAATATACCAAGATGTTCACTTATATGGAGGATTTGTTTTGTAAGTTTGAAGTAGCTGCATGAAACCTTTTGTTTCAATTCTACCAACTGTGGAATTTCATAATACAGTAGAGCCGGGGTTATCCGAGCCCCGACTAACCGAATTCCAGGTTAACCGAGGTAGTAAAAAACAAACAAAAAAAGTTCGGTATGCGGTAGACGCATGCGTTAAAATAACCGCACAGAGTAAAATCCACATATAGCGGCAAATCTACTATACTGTACTTATATTAGCCGCATAATGTTTCGTCAAAAATGATTCCGGTAAATAAAACGCAAAGTTTTTAATTATTATTAAATCCAGTAATCCCAATGCTTTGCTAATCATCAATAGGATTAGGATTTTTGACGTTTTAAGGTATTTTGACCAGTACAAGCACTGTTTATTCTAGAGAATAATAGATTTTCTAAATAAATAACATAATTATTTATAAGTAGTGAACTAAATAAAAAATCAAACAAATGACTTCAATGATATTAATCGGGTAGTCGGATACACTTAGTAACGTAGTAAGAGTAGACAGACGTCTGTGATTTTTGTTTACGCGATGGTGATGTCATAATTCTTTATCTTGCACCTGTTTCTTCTATTGTGTCTAACTTCTACCCTACCCAGCTTACCCCTCTCTCACACATCTCCTTTAGTTTTTTGTGAGTGTAAAGTAGTTTGATTCAGTATCAAGTAAACCCTTGCTCTTAAAACGTTGCGTGTGTCATACTCATACTGCATACGGTTTGTTTAGTTTTTAAACGAGCGAGTTCCGTTAAACAGAAAACACTTACGGACTTCTTCAAAAAATTATTTACTGGAACATGTACTGTAGTCTATGTACGTCTTTTTATCATTTTGTATTTGTATTTTATTTTCATTTGGATGTTAGTTTGTCATTTGATAATACAGTAGATGCTTTTTTCACATCTTTTACAACGTTTTCATTTATTTCACCAGTTCACCCTTTCGATTTTTGACAGAGTTTGTGTTATTCGAGTTTTCGCTTATCCGATGTACCGTCGGTCCACATTACCTCGAATAACCACGGCTCTACTGTATTACAGCAGAGTCTCGATATTTCGAGTTGAATGGGACCGAGAGTATCTCAGATTGTGAAAAATTCAAATTACACGGAATATGTAGAGGTTAAGATAAAACTACTATTTTATAGTCCTCGTATCTCCAAAAAAATTAAAGTTTTATTAAATATACAATATTTTGTATTGAACACTGAGGTAAAAAAGTAATTTTATACACAGTAAAAAATAGAAACTTACTAAAGAAATCATAAATAGTTTTTTGTTTAACTACACTGCAACGTTTACGAGCTGCGATGTCACGCTAGGGAGATACGGCAGTGCCGGGAAAAGTTTGTTTCGATGTTATTTTTGTATATACAGTAGAACTTGGATAATTTGAACGTCTTTAATTCGAAATTACCGTTAATTCGAAGTTTCGGTTCGGCCCTTGAACTTTATATGATATCAATGTAAAAAAATTATGCATAATTCGAAGTCAACTGCTTTAATTCGAAGTTTTTTTTCAACACTAAAAATAAAATCTTGAGCTATGAAAGAGATCGCTGGATAAATAGGTCATTGCCTGATAGAAAGGGGCTGGACATAGGGGGCAGGACGTACATGTTTGTACACGTATTGTAATTCTAGACTCGGTACCGGTTTACAAGAATTTAGCCTTCCGAGAATTCTCTAGATACCGATACTGTAGTTTGTCATTGATGCTCTACCCAATCTCTGTCTGTTGTTAAATCTCAATTCTCGACAAAACCTTTTGTAAACAGACATATTGTTTATTGACACTTGTACTGCGCATAACTCTATCCCACTTATATGGACAACGTTACGGTTATTATTCCCCCTCCCCCCGAACATGAATTTAGTTGTACACCCAATGGATCAGGCCATTATAAAAAAAGTTAAGCACTTTTCCCGGCATTTATGAATCTTGACAGATTCATTGGAAAACAAAAATTTAAAGATCGGTATCCTACAAGCAGCAAGAATGTGTCACAATGCATGGTCACATTCAATGCTATTTGAGACTCGAATTACACGGAACCTCGGAATATCGAGACTCTACTGTATAAGTATTGAGTTTCCTCAGTTGTGTCAGTAATATTTTATTAAATTTTTTCTGAAGACAGTAAATAGAAGGTTTGGAGATTGTTAGGGTTTGAGTTCCGACTAACGTTGATTCTACCTGTTATTAGGGTTCGGGTGGTTCAGTGATTACACAATGCTCTTTTTACACCGTAACGTTAATTACTATATATTCATTTACTCTCATAATATTTATGCCTCTACAAAATGAGCGGTCCTATTCCTTTAACAATACAATTTAAACATACAAAGATTGATCTAACAATTTTATTAATTCTTATTATTCTCAAATAATTAAATCCCAAGACAGAGCTAAACTTCAGAAACTAGCTGTACCTTCAGATTACCGCAATGCCGTTACAGCGATGGGTTACATAATTGGTTTGCTCACCTTGCTATTTGTACTTCCGACGTAAGGATTTCCGTGGTACTTTTCGATGGCTTGATGGTCAGAGCTACCGTTGTCCTCGACCGTCTCTCCAAAACCACTAGCCCCGTTTTAGGTCAGAGGGGAGTATATATAATCTAGCAGATTACAGAACTGTACAGAAAACTAGAATCCAGCTTGTGTCGGCTGTTGCAACACTTTTTTATATTTTGCAGTAGCTTCTACTTTCTGTGTTCTTGTCTTGGGACTTATAAATTTTACATGGTTATTTCTTTATTTTACAATTTTGTTTCCTAATAATAATAATACCACTAATCATTTGCTTACGCAACTATTCCTAACAAGACACATATTTGACCACTTCTAACCTCCTGTTATTTTCTCACTATACTGTAGTATAGAGAAAGTATATTGAAAAAAAAAAAAATCGATTTGAGATTTTTGTGGAAATATCCATTTTGGGACCCTCTGAGTCCAAAAAAGTAGTTTTTACAAAATGTCTGTCTGTATTTTTGTATGTATACAAAGCTAGAGAGAAAACTAAATGATCGATTTTGAGCAAATTTGCACCAAACATGTCAATTAGGCCTGTACAGATGCACAATAAAAGCTTTTGAAAAATTTTGAAAACGACCCCCTTTTTGACCAAAAAATCAGTTATTATTTTTTTATAAAAAACCCGCTCTAACTATTTTGAAAAAAATTGGCTTTTTTGTAGCCCATAATGTACCCTACCATATGCAAAAAAACCGCATCTTTCAAATATAATAATATCTGATTTTAAGATTTTTTTTTGCGAAAAAGGGGGTTGTTTTTCAAACTTTTTCAAAACCTTTTATTGTGCATCTATATAGGGCTAATTGACATGTTTGGTGCAAATTTGTTCGAAATCGATTGAATAGTTTTCTCTTTAGCTAATAATAATAATATTTATCACTTATTCTCCTATTTTAATGTACTATCCCCTCTTCTACTTTAATACAATTAATTATGAAGTCACAGTTGGAGGTTACTACGGAGGTTGGCGTGCGAAGCACGCAATGCACTGCGTATTGAAAATACTCCCAATATATGGTTGGCGTGTGCGAAGCACGCAATGCATTTTGTATTGAAAATACTGCCAATATGAGAGTTGGCGTGCGAAGCATGCAATGCACTGTGCGTCGGCCGCTTCTCATAGTGTTCAATGTCAAGCTCATTTAAATATGTTTGTGAGAAATTATGTGCCAGTTCCTGGTACCGTTTATTTTTGAGACAAGTTAGGCATAGTAAAATTAACCTTTTTGATGTTGGTATTATGTTTTCAGGGTCTGAAAGGGAATCTATCATAATTCCTGATAAGAAGTTACCTCACGGTTGGGCAAAACATACCATGCTAAGAAGGAATAACACCAAGTGGGACGTCTTTCTTGTCAAGTAAGTATAGCCAAAACCTGATCTATTTAAAATTGACAGTTCTGTTACTATCTGTTGAAAGTGATAATCTTGATCACTTTGTTTAGCGAATTTACATAGGGAAGATGAGCTATTACAGTGACCCTTATGGTGGGACCTAGTAGTAAATGTGCACCGTTCATGATCCCCAGAACACGTTTTTAAGGTGTCATTAAAAATGTTATATATACAGTAGAACCCCTCTCGTCCGCCCTCGGCTGGTCCGCCACTCCGGTTAATCCAACCGTGCTCGAGCCAAAATTAGTGACTTACATCTTGTCGGGCCATTGTTTTTTACTTGCTGTTATCGCTTGTCCGCTTTAGTGCTCTGTCATATCTGGTATCGTTTCTGTTGTGTGTGTTTTTTGTACTGTACTATGCAGTTTAAGTGTTTACAGGCAGGCCTCTTTACACGCATTTTACGTTATCTCGTTTACGCGTAAAACAGGTCCCGTTTTATGCTATCTCACTTTTGCGCGGTAAAAAAAGTCCATGAAAGGTTTTGTATTTGAGCTGAGTTGTTTGGAGTGTAGGCCACAGTTGATAATTTTATAAGGTATTGGTGCACTGTCATCTCACTCTTCCCTCAAGGTCAATGCTATTAAAACAGTACCCCTACCCACCCCTACTTGCTCTGTCATTGTATGGGTTTGTTTATTTTTACAACTTAGTCAGTCATATCAAGAACAAGCTATCTTTCGCTGTCAGTAACGAAAATAATCTCGATTGATAATCTAAAATGTACTTATATTTTTTTATCTTAATTTACTCAATTTAGTTGTGTGTGAAATGTAAAGCACCTGTACTATATGAACACATTTTTCATTTAGGCCTACCATATTGTTTGTACAGAATGTAGTCATTTTTTTTGTTGAGAATTTAGTCTCTAAAATTCATTTGAAAAACAAAACCGTTGGTTTTAATTACTAAAATCCATTTTAATGAAGGCCTACTGGATCAATACAATACTAAGCTGTATGACGTTCTATTCTGGCCTATCGCCTCAGCCTATAAATAGTTGATGTTATAAGCGGTTTCGTTTTACACGCCACTTGTTGGTTTTATGTCAGTGTTCTTCTGTGTTCGTTATAGTGTATTTGTTTTACGCTGTGTGTACAGTTGTGTGCTTTTTATAATGTCTGGAATTAACCGTTGATCGTTGGAAAACCCGTCACGGCGTTCGGTTTTTTCAGCAGATAATTTTCTGTATTTTTTGATAATCCGTCCTTTTTTGCGTTCCGACCATACTTCCAGTCCCAAAGGTGACGGATTAGAGGGGTTCTACTGTATATGTGTTCGCACTCTAGTGGGCACATTTTAAGTAAAAATTTGGTACACACATTGGTTGTTTGGACGAGTCCGTTAGCCGAAAAAATTCAATAACTAAAAGTACCTTTTTCGAACTTTTTTTAGTTTTTTTTGTACGAGAATTAAACTTTTTGGTGTTTCATCTAAAAAAAATAAATGTAGGATATTATTCTGATTTTTGCATGACCTTATAGCTCGCTTGGTTCCCCAAAAATCGATAAAAATACCATAAAAGTACCCGGTTCAAATCCATGTGGGGGCCGAGACCGATGGCCGAGTTTGTACGCTGCAAGCGAAGCAGTCCATAACATGAGGCCGCATGTTCGAGGTACAAACTCAGATCTGGGCAAAGCCAGATTTTCTGGTGTGAGTGGAACGAAGGAGCGCGTGAGTCCAAGCTGGAGGCTTAGGTGCAAACAAATTCTAATACATTTTGTACACGTAGGCAGCTATTCAGCATCTTCGTGAGTAGATCAATTCCCAAATAGTTGGTTGAAACCCTAAAGCGTATAAACTTAGTTTAGGAAATTCGCTCAACTCACGTCAGCGGTTCAGCTGAGTGGTCGAATTATTTCTTACTGGCAGTGCTGGTGCAGTTACAAAAAATATAGCTACAAACATGCATAATTTTCTTATTTTTTTTAAGGTAAAAAATTAACTAATTTCAAAATGTTTAATTGACTTTATTATTTGTTTGGAGTTAAGCTAATCATGAAGAAGTTTAACTTATTTTTTTTTCTTTCTAATGAACACTTTGCTTTGAAAACTGATGGAATAAAATGGAAATATTTCCAAAAATCATTCAAAATTTAATTTTAAATAAAGAATTTTCTTATGTACTAATGTGAAAACATACCTCAATTTACTTCCGTTGGAGTTGTAAAACAAAAAAAGTAAATATTTAAAATTTTAAAAAGTTATTTAAATTGTTCTCTTTTTTTCAGTCCTGAAGGCAGGAAGTTCAGATCTCGAAATGAACTTCGAGGTTACTACAGTGAAATCCAACAGCCTTACCCGGAGGATCATTTTGATTTTGTCGTCGGACGAAAACAACAACTGATTGAAGACAGTAAAAATAAAATCAGAATAATTACACCGTAAGTTTTTACGATTTTATAAAGTTAGACCAATGGATAATTCCATGTCAAATCAACACAGTCATTTTACCTGACCATCTCAGATTTCAATGAAATTTGGTATACTGGTACACCCCATAAAGACTAAGAAATATACCAAATTTCAACTTGATATGTCTATTAGTTTCATAGTTACGCCTAGTTAAAGTTTTCAAAAAACGCTCAAAATCGACCCGTTATAGAAACTTTAAAGTGCTATAGCTCCCCTCAGAATGAAGCTAGAAAGATGGGAGAGGTGTCATTTTGCAGCATTTTTCAAGCCCTTTCTAAAAATGTATAACACTATAGGGGTCTTAATACATTTTTTTTAACTATTTCAAGATCAAAAATTAAATTTCAAATTTTTCAAAATTCGACGCTTTAAAAATTTTGAAAAAATTCTCAAACAGTCCTTGTATAGTTGTTAATTGATGGTATACATTTCATTATGGGATCATAATGGGTTCTTACAGAAAAATGCATACAAGGACTATTTGAGAATTTTTTCAAAATTTTTAAAGCGTCGCATTTTGAAAAATTTGAAATTTAATTTTTGATTTTGAAATTTTTAAACAAATTTGTATTAAGACCCCTATAGTATTATACATTTTTAGAAAGGGCTTGAAAAATGCTGCAAAATGACACCTCTCCCATCTTTCTTGCTTGATTCTGTGAGGTGCTATAGCAGCTTAAAGTTTCCATAACGGGTCAATTTTGAGCTTTTTTTTTGAAAACTTTAACGAGGCGTAACTTTGAAACTAATAGGAATATCAAGTTGAAATTTGGTATTTTTCTTAGTCTAAATGTGATGTACCAGTATACCAAATTTCGTTGAAATCGGAGATGGTCAGGTAAAATTTTAATTTAAACTGTGTTGAGTTCATACGGAATGACCCCAATCAGTTTCAATGTACAGTAAACTGTGAGAAATTTTAAATTGCATATAGGAAAAAATATGTACGCCTTGAATTGTTCATGATAGAATAATATATGCTTTAACAATATATT